>OX336388.2:934812081-935044581 GCA_946902985.2 Meconema thalassinum | reverse complement strand
GCATCCTTTGACCAAATAACTAGGTGATTAACCTAATAGTTTGCGGATGGCGGCCATCTTTGTGTAAAAATCAATTCCCCCTATTAATTCAAACACGGTGAAACCAAATGGAACGAAATTTGGTACAGAGGTAGCACTAGCAAAGGGCACCTCAGTGTCATGTTTTATATCGCCGCCATCTTGACAGAAACGTAATGGCGGCCACACGAATGTTCAAAGCTTAAATCAAATTACGATTAACCTAATCATCCGATCTCTACCAAATTTTGCAACTACATACCTTTATGGAGGGAGCATCCTTTGACCAATCTAATAGGTTATTAGCCTAATAGTTTGCGGGTGCCGGCCATCTTTATGTCAAAATTGATTCCCCCTATTAATTCGAACACGGTGGAACCGAATGGAACGAAATTTGGTACAGAGGTAGCACTAGCAAAGGGCACCTCAGTGTAGTGTTTTATATCGCCACCATCTTGACTGAAACGTAATGGTGGCCACACGAATGTTCAAAGCTTAAAGCAAATTACGATTAACCTAATCATCCGATCTCTACCAAATTTTGCAACTACATACCGGTATGGAGGGAGCATCCTTTGACCAATCTAATAGGTCATTCGCCTAATAGTTTGCGGATGGCGGCCATCTTTGTGTCAAAATCGATTCTCCCTATTAATTCAAACACGGTGAAACCGAATGGAACGAAATTTGGTACAGAGATAGCACTAGCAAAGGGCATCTCAGTGTCATGATTTATATCGCCGCCATATTGACAGAAACGTAATGGCGGCCACACAAATGTTCAAAGCTTAAATCAAATTACGATTAGCCTAATCATCCGATCTCTAGCAAATTTAGCAACAACATACCTTTATGGAGGGAGCATCCTTTGACCAAACTAATAGGTCATCAGCCTAATATTTTGCGGATGGCGGCCATCTTTGTGTGAAAATCGAATCCCCTTATCAATTCGAACACGGTGAAACCGAATGGAACGAAATTTGGTACAGAGGTAGCACTGGCAAAGGGCACCTCAGTGTCATGTTTTATATCACCGCTATCTTGACGGAAACGTAATCGCGGCCACCCAAATGTTAAAAGCTAAAATGTAATTACGACCAACCTAATAATCTAGTCTCTACCAAATTTTGCAACACCATATCTTTATCTGGGAAACATATTCAGACCAAACAGCAAGAACATCAGCCCAATAGTTTGCAGATGGTGGCCAAGTATGTGTGCAAATCAATTCCCCCTAACAATTCAAACACGGTGAAACCGAATTGAACGAAATTTGGTTCCGAGGTAGCACTAGCAAAGGGCACCTCATATTCATGTTTAATATCCCTATAGCACGTTGTATTTCAACAAGCTACTACAACCAACATTCAATCATACTCCTTGAAAAGGACAAAGAGTTATAACAATACCCATGCATTTAGGAGAAAGTAGGCTATATGTTCTTTACTGAACATCTTGTTCATAAATGAAAATAAGCTATAAAAGGCTTCACGAACCACTTGTTGAATGTTATAGGATATTTGTAGGAAACTGATGTAAACGTATGTCGTGTATGATTTGCAGGTAAAGTGTGCGGTTTGATACAATATTGCTGCTAACACATCAAATTGAAGAGGCCCATTTGTAGGGTGAAAACAGGAACTAATGGTCTGGGCAGGTAACACTTTGTCACAGCTAAAAGGCGAATGGGGTGTAATTATATCATGACGCAGGCTCCCTTGCGGGATTAACCTAGGTGTAATGGTGACTAATTTTACATTCTGTTTTAAAGGCCGCTAGAGCGCGCTCAGTTCACAGTAATTACAGGATTATGACTTCGATGTCTGGCTATGTAATTCTCAGAGAGCCTCGCTGGGGTTAAACCAAATATTCACACTGAAACATTAGAAAAGGGAAATGGAAAATTGGCACATTATATGAACTGAGTGGATGTCAAATCTCGGGTACCATGAAGCCTTGGATTTATTTTAATATTTTAACATTCCCACAAAGGAACTTGTACAACGAACCATTAAACGTAAGTTCAAATACCTGGGCATAACCCTGCAGACTACAGCCACATCCGTCAGTCATCATGTCATCATATACACGAGAGGTCAGCAACAACTATCAGAGCCATTTACAAGATTAAGAATCTACCAGCGTTATCGCTAGTTACAGCTCTGTCCCTTTTCCATACGACCATCTCGCCAGTTGTTACGTATTGTCCCCTTGAGAAAGCGTACACGAGACTAATTTCGGGGGTGTTCAGTTCATCGAATTGAGGTTGGATATCTTGTACTTTGCTTCCATAATTTCAAGGTAAAATTGGGAGAATATAACTAACAAGAAGTATGACCCAAAATTCAACAAAACAAACAACTTTAATGCTCCGATAAAATAGACACATAACAACACAAATATTCCATGTGACACCCTTATTAAACCACAAAAAATCAATCAAACAATCAGTTAATATAGTTATTAACACGAAATGAACATCCGCCTGAATCAATACCATACATATAAAATTAATTATTTAACGTTTTTTCAGTTTCAGTACATGTTTCGAAGATTAACTATATTTTATCCCCTTCATCAGCTATTGAAAAAACAAAAACAAAGCGTAGCACAGTAATAAGATACGTATTTAAAACCTAATATGGTTCACCATAAAATTTAGGATATAAGAACAGAATAAAAGGAAATGAAATAGATGGTGGCGGTGATCAGCTGCTCATGACAAATAGTAATTCCTTGAAATGGTAGATATGTAACAACAATAATTCACCAATCCATGTAGCTCTATAACCAATGAAGAGTCTGTATGCTTAAAGATCCAAATATAGCCTTTTCAAAACAAAGCGGCTTTAAGAAACCCGACGTGATGGAAAGTGATCATAGGTTAGTTTAAAGCATATGGTGTATGAGGTTAGGACAACGTTACATTTAGACAAATCACTTTCTAAATGTAACGTTGTCCTAACCTCATACGCAATATGCTTTAAACTAACCTATGATCACTTTCCATCACGTCGGGTTTCTTAAAGCCGCTTTGTTTTGAAAAGGCTATATTTGGATCTTTAAGCATACAGACTCTTCATTGGTTATAGAGCTACATGGATTGGTGAAGTATTGGTGTTACATATCTACCATTTCAAGGAATTACTATTTGTCATGAGCAGCTGATCACCGCCACCATCTATTTCATTTCCTTTTATTCTGTTCTTATATCCTAAATTATATGTTGAACCATATTAGGTTTTAAATACGTATCTTATTACTGTGCTACGCTTTGTTTTTGTTTTTTCAATAGCTGATGAAGGGGATAAAATATAATTAATCCTCGAAACATGTACTCAAACTGAAAACAAGTTAAATAATTAATTTCATCTGTATAGTATTGATTCAGGCGGATGTTCATTTCTTGTTAATAACTATTCTAACATATCAATACGGAACCACCACGAGTCATTTAAATAATGTAAACAGTTCATAGTCATGAATAAAATTACAGCTGCAAATGCTGTCAAATAAACAAAATGCACGGACCTCGTCCTTACTTCACTTATTCTTGTGTGTTTGCGTATGACGAATATGACATAACTTAGCTTAGAATGAGTACACTTGTCATGAGATATGCCTCCCTAGCTCCAGGTGGCAGGACGCATATTCATGAACGTTTTCACCAGACCTTGGCATCGGGATCCACACTTAAAATGGCTAACAAGAAAATAAATACCAACCGACTACGCTACCCTTTACTAGCATACAAGAATACGTCCGCGTGAAGTCTTACACCAGTGCGAACGCACACAAAATCAAACTGCCTAAAACATAGGTCTTACAGACACGCATTATGAATATTCGATCATGGTCATCAGCAACTAACACTGGGGCAAACCGACAGTTTCCCGAATACAACAAAGTTACAATAAGCACACAAATATGCATCAAAAATGTCTACAATAATTATGAGACAGTAACTAACATGAAAAGAAACACAAATCAACAGATTCCTGAACTGCATTTTTGATATGAAGAACTCCCATAAATTATTCATCTAATTTGCTTCCGATTATATAGGCTTTAAAACTGATCGTTATCTTACGAGCACACTCCTCGGCCACTAATTGCCTCACCATCCTTATCTGAGATCTGAGCTAGCAGTATGGACTTAAACAGCCCTCGTCATTGTGTCGCAAACCAGGCAGGTCTTAAATGTCTCATGCTCCAAGCTTTGAGATCATAGAATTCAGCATAACAAATCTGAAATAAAAGCACATCTATTTTTTGTCAGTTATTGCATTGTTACTGCTGACGTTGTTGTTGTTGTTGTGTGTTGATAAAACAAGGTTATTTTGCAGTCAAAAAGCGATGGAGTTGAACAATCCACCACAGTCTGCTCTGAGACTGCGAGTTCAACAGTGGAGGGGCCATTTGTACTGTTTATGGAACTGCCCTATTACAGCAATTACGGATAAGAAATGGTTTCCTCGTTTCCGAAAAAAACTATCGTTCTTGTATTATTCATGGATAGGACGATCATCAAACTCTGATGAAGATCACTTCAGTGAGGATATACGTGCGTATCGACATCAAACAACGCGGGAACTGATACAAACAATGATATGTGAATCCCTTAATCGCAGTGGGGCATTTGTATTCTATAAGCAAGGTACAGCATTGCGCATCGTTGGTTGTCGGTCACCAGCTTTCTTGTGATCATCGCCTATCATTTCTTGGGCGTGTTATTACTGGTGCCGAAAAATGGTAGGCTATGTACATTATACAGAGGAAAGATTGGTTAAGTCCAAAGAAAATGAAAGATAAAGTCACGGAGAAGAAATAAAACAGGTATTATGGATATTTTTTTATTCGTCGATTTGTTGCCTTGACAACCAGTTGAAAATTTGGCGACATAACTCACTTCAATGATTGCAATCTAAACAAGTAGTTCCATGAAGAACTATCCTACTTATGCTAGTTGCCTCTATTGTGCCCTTGTGAGGGATATACAAGGATCGAAACCGTGATCCTTTAAGGAAAAGAATATAAGATTATTCTATAGAAATGAAGTTACAGCTCAGTCTAGAGAATGGAAGGGCTGGAGATGACTTCATCGGCGACAGGGCTCGCTTATCAGATTTATGATGCAGCTGTGTGGTGACTCAAAAATGACGACATTGGCCTACGTGTGCTTTGATAGCAAGCGCATGATTCAGATGGCGCAATGTTGCGAGGGAACTATTTACGATATGGATGTCTAGAAGCAAAGAGGGGATTCCCCGAGTAACTGCCTAGTTTGGGATAATTCGCAGTGGGAGTACCCGAAACGATGGCGCAATTTCTACATTTTCAAGATATATGCAAAATTATAAACATTGAGCTTCGCCAATATGAACGATAATTGGAATTTGAATTTTAAGAAGACTAAAAACTTATAAGTACAGTACAGGAGAGAACTGTCAATTCAGCACTATGTGACTCCGCCCAAGCGTAGGGATATCTCGGAGTTATATGAGTAATGAGTTCACACCCACACTGAATCAGAACTTTTGGAAATTTATAACAATTAAATGTATGATCGAATTTCAGGGTACGTCCAAGCAATCGCGCCAAGATATAGAAAAATTACGAATAGGGCGCTTTCCCACCACAGAATATCAAGAAACATATGTATTGAAATGAAATCCGTTGATAAATCTGCGGTAAATGGAGAAATATTGCTGTAATTTATAAGAAAAGTACCACTTGTCACATGCAATGAAGATGCTGTGCCATGTTTGAAAAACGCAGGTCTGCAGTCATCTGTTCATCACCACGAGGCAAAGAACTTACCGAGAAAGACGAAGCACTCACTCGCAGATCGCATGAAAACTTAAAAGAATGTATATTTTCTGCTAGAGCTGAGAGAGCGGACCAAACAGGCGACAGAAACGATCAGGCACATATATCGCAAATTAGATTATTCCGCATGGTACTTGAAAGGTGGATCGTACCCCTATCACCATGGGCGCTACAGGTGACTTTTCGAAAATCCAATACGTCTTAATACTAATTTAAGGATTGATTCTCAGGGGAGACGGCTGGGACCAATATGTTAAAGTACGCAAAATACTACAATGCCCAGGCGCGAGCTCACGGCGCGCGTGCGCGCCTGCGAACTAATGAAGTACTGGAAGTACTGGAAGTACTGGAATTACACCCAATAGCAACACAATCTCTACGCACTCTCTGTCTCTGAAGATCAGCAGTCATCTGTTAACTTCTATCAAGGAAAAGAATATCGCGAGAGACCTACTGTTTTGGTGCATGGTGTGACATATTCACACATCAGATATAAGGGGGTATCGAATCCACACCTTAATGAGCGCTAAGGGTAACTTATCACATATCAAATGAAAGAAACGTCTTAATACTAATTATATAAAACACAACACCGTACCGATCCGGGTTGTACAACGCAAATTCTATTATTCCACTTAGTACATGGGAGGGTAATCTAATCCCGAAATTCAAGGGAGTTAGGGGTGACATTTCGCACAGCCGATGTAAGAATCAACTCCATACTATTTTAGGAACACAATACCGTAAATTTCGTCCTGTGCACTAGTTCCAACATGGAGGTGTGTCTCAAGTGCGAATTATAGGTGTTACATTTTATTTAATTACAGCAATATTTCTTAATCTACCCTTTTTTTTCGATTGATTTCGGTTGAAATACATGTGTTCCTTGATATTCACTGGAAAAGACGTGCCGTAACTTTGGCGCGATTGCTTCGCCATAACCTTATAGAGGAAGTCGTTTCGGTAACCGTTTTAGCGCTGCGATATATGTGCCTGATCGTTTCTGTCGCCTGTTTGGTCCGCTCTCTCAGCTCTAGCAGAAAATATACATTCTTTTAAGTTTTCATGCGATCTGCGAGTGAGTGCTTCGTCTTTCTCGTTAAGTTCTTTGCCTCGTGGCGATGAACAGATGACTGCAGATCTGCGTTTTTCAAATATGGCGCTGCATCTTCATTGCATGTGACAAGTGGTACTTTTCTTATAAATTACAGCAATATTTCTCCATTCACCGGGAAGTACTTACTCATAAATTCGAATTTGCGGCGTGTAACACAGAAATTTACGGTATTGTGTTCATAAAAATAGTATGGAGACGTTTGTTACATTGGCTGTGCGAAAGTCACACATAACGCCCTTTGGGAACGAGAAATTAGTAGCGTATCTGAAAGTCAAGGGTTGGATTACTCTCCCTGCTCTGTCAACTGGTAGCGCTCTCTCAGCTCTAGCCGAAAAACTATGTCCATCTGCGAGTGAGTGTTTCGTCTTCCTCGCCATGTTCCTTGGCTTGATATATTGAACAGATGACTGCCGTCCTGCGAACTAGTTCCAACATGGAGGTGTGCCTCCAGTGCGAATTGTTGGTGTTACATTTTATTTAATTACAGCAAGTTTGGAAATAAATTTGGAACGTAGACACTCTAAGGAGTAAGGAAATTATTTTTATAAGACGATAGGTCCATTATTTTGGAAAGTAGCCTTCAAGAAAAAGAGCAGGTCCTATATTCGGTCAGAAGCCAGCCGGCCAAGCAGAAATTATTCAGTCTACCAACAGCGTGGGAGCGTGTTGTGCTGTTTCTCAGTATTGAGTCTTCAGTGAGCGCGGAGGCGCATCACTCTGTTACAAGCTATAAGTATTCAGTTTTAGCAAGCGCAGTGACGCGTTGCGCTGGATCAAACATTATTCAGTATTCAAGATACGCCAGATTGGACCCGGTCAAGGGCCAAAAAACCAAATTCAATTTAAGGTGACCGCAGGAGCGAGTCAGGCCGTTTCGCAACGACTTAGTAGAACCCAGAGGGTTTACATTAATTCGACAGATATTCAGTCTAAAAGTGGATCCAAATTGATACCACATGGAGAGAAGTTTCGCCCTTAAACTTCCCCATACGGGAGAACGCATCAGGCGAGAGCCTGGACAAAATAACTACTGTGGTCAAGAAAATTAGACTGAAGCGGTGCGGGGTAGTGGGCATGAAATACATCACCAGAAAACCAAAAGTAGATAACAATACATTACAATGTTTATTTTTATTAATAAATTGATAACCAATTAACCAATTGCACTTAAGTGCTTATCACAGAAATGAATAATTGTAAATGGAACAAAGTGTGAGGGCCTGATAAAAGAAACCCTGATTAAGGAAATGCCAATGAAACAAGCTTGCTTGGAGAAAAGTTGAGCTTAACATATAAATACCCCTTAAAAAAGAACCATAAAACTGATTAAGATTGTAAGATATATAGTAAGATTTGAATTCTTCATAAAATTGAACTTATCTTCTCAAAGGGTTGAAGAGTACAACGGCTGGCAATTATTCCTGCCATCTAGAGCGATACGTCAGGGTGCAGATCTCGTGAGGTAACAGCTAGGTAGCGTAGGGACTAGCGATGGTTAAAAGTTCCAGCTAGCATAAATGTTGATTGAGAAGTCTTCACAGTTTCTTTTGAAGGAGGCGTACATGGCCTTGAGATATGTACACCGTTGATAAAAAGGTCAACTCTTTCTTCTTCTCTTGCGAAGGGATAACACTTATAGTGTCCAAGTGATGATCCAGCAGCAGTTTGAGAATTGGTCGACAGCCGAAAGGGCTGCGGCTGCTTCGAAAGACGAATCAAAGTACCCCATCTAAGGTATGGCTTGCAGAGTACGACAACTGGCAATTATTCCTGCCATCTAGAGCAATACGTCAGGGTGCAGATCTCGTGAGGTAACTGCTAGGTAGCGTAGGGACTAGCGATGGTGCCATGAGATGCAGCAGCGGTGACCAGCAGGTTGAAGTGTTCAGAAGTGCGAAGTGATCCGAAGTGATGGAGAACGCCAGCAAGTGGCGTCTTAAATAGTGACCGTAGAACAATCTCGAACCTGGAGATCGGCCGACCAGACAAAGTCCTGCCATTGGCCGAACGAAGGTCACGGTGACGTCAGTTGATACTGACATGCCACAAGCCGTGGAGCAAGCCAGTAGCTGCCCTACATGTCGAGAGTAAAGATGGCTTGAGAGAACGAGCGACTGTAACACTCAAGGTGAGAACTTAGAACACTTAAGCTTATAAATAAATCAATAAATCAAAAAGTACAATAAGGTATTAACATGTTAACTTGCTTTGAGGTTCTCGGGACAAAGGAAAAAGCGAACAGTAAAACAGGGCTATCGCGAAGAACACATATACGCGAACGTACACTGTCACAAAAGTGAACACCACATAACGCCGTTAGTAATGGTTTCGAAGCCTGAGAGGCCAGTGAACGTTGTAAAGTATTCAACAATATACGCGAAAGACAGTTAAACTCGTGTGAAGTTTTTAGGAAACAATAGCATCAGAATTGTCCCGTGCTTGGAAAATTCTAGATATTAGGGCGTTAAGGCGAAGTGTTGCGATTCGAAATAAGTACTTGAATTACATAAAATCTTCAAACCGCCAAACAAAGAAACTTTAGTGAAGGAACTTTGTTGGAGACATTCACACAGAAAGTCTAGTGGAAAGCCACTTACAGTGAGAGCGTTAGTAAGAATACGACTCTAAAGAAAAAGTGTCTAATGAAGACACTGGACAGATATATTACCGTAGCCATATATAGTGATGCGTGAAAATACTATCAAGTTAATGTCGGTAAAATAGGAAATAACATTGGAAAGAAAGACTATCCGAGGTGAACGGTGAAGTGACGGATTAGCAGGTCCAAAACTCCGTGGGATGAACTGGTTAGGAGAGACTTTCAAGACGAAGGAAGCAGGAGGTAGGATTAGGACAGTGTACGCGGAGAAACGTACGCTCTTGGATGAAATATAAGTGAAGCGTGTGAAATAGGGAAAAGAATAAGTGTATTCAGAGCTTTGAAACTAAATTTCGATATCTAAGTTAAATTGTATAAAGGTGCTTCTTTTGTGTTAGTATTATAGAATTTGTCAGTGTTTTAAAGTGTGTAATTATAAAGAAATGAATAGGTACACTTGTTTGGTGGAAAGAAAAGCCCGTAAACGGCCAATATGTGTATTAAGTTTACCGGTAGTAGAAATGAATGTCAAATGTGATAATAGTGTGGAAATGGGGAAGTAATTGAACAGATGATGGGCATACTGGTCCACCGCCGTTGGAGAAAATCACCTGAAATAATGTAAGTACAGTGTGTTGTCTTATAATGTTCTTTTGGGGGGTTGCAACAAAGTTAAATGATTTAATTCAGAAATGTCACTCTTGTATGAAAAGTTGGAATGGTTATGTATTCCAACCGATGGTGGGTTGTGGTACACCATACTGCTATATAATTGAACCGATGGTGGGTTGTTGTACACCATATTTATAGAATAATACGGATCTGAAGCGATATATTTGTGCAAGAGGAAATAAAAATGTAAATTTTAAACTCTAAGCAATTTGGGAAAAAGTAAGTAGTTCTTAAAGTAAAGTGTGAAAAGTTATTAACTAACCAGTCAAGTTAAATAATGTGTTAAAGTGCAGAAATAACAGTAAAGGGAATTACGGATGTCATGGAAATAAGAGATTCTTCTCGAAGAGCTTTAGAGGAATTTGATATTTGCGCTGAAATAAGCGAATGTAAATTATAGAATCAAGTGATTGCTATAACAATGCGAGGAAGAATTAATTATGAGACTAATTATCTGTGGGTGAATGGAACGAATGTATAAGTATTATTGAAGGTAGCACTGTTGTATATTATATTCGCGCCCAGGGGTCTGGATTCAGGGATTATTTTACATTGCGATGCGGCCGCGTATAAAATTCCCCTAAAAACAAAATGGCGTCTGTCATGACGTCATCAACGACGTCACTCCTCTGGCAAGCTTACGGGATAAGCCTGGGTAATAGGGGTTTATGGGTGGGGAAACACAAAAACCTTCGAATTCGCGATATTTTTTTACGCATCGAAATCTACAATTGAGCTATGTAGCTCAATTGCATATTTCGATGCGTATAAAAAAATTTCGATTTCAATTGATATTTTCAATTTCCCGCATCGAAATCTACACTTGGACTATATAGATCAATTGCAGATTCCGATACACATCGTATTTATTACAATTTAATAATTTAAAAAAACGTGCATCGAAATCTACAATTCACCTATATAGCTCAATAGCATATTTCGATGCGTAGAAAAATTTCGCGATTTCAACTGATATTTTCAATTTTCTGCATCGAAATCTACACTTGGACTATATAGATCAATTGCAGATTCCGATACACATCGTATTTATTACAATTTCATAATTTAAAAAAACGTGCATCGAAATCTACAATTCACCTAAATAGTTCAATAGCATATTTCGATGCGTAGAAAAATTTCGCGATTTCAACTGATATTTTCAATTTTCCGCATCGAAATCTACACTTGGACTATATAGATCAATTGCAGATTCCGATACACATCGTATTTATTACAATTTCATAATTTAAAAAAACGTGCATCGAAATCTACAATTCACCTAAATAGCTCAATAGCATATTTCGATGCGTAGAAAAATTTCGCCATTTCAATTGATATTTTCAAATTCTCGCATCGAATTCTACAATTGGACTATATAGATCAATTGTAGATTCCGATATACCTCGCATTTCGTACAATTTCATAATTTAAAAAAAAACGTGCATCGAAATCTACAATTCACCTAAATAGTTCAATAGCATATTTCGATGCGTAGAAAAATTTCGCGATTTCAACTGATATTTTCAATTTTCCGCATCGAAATCTACACTTGGACTATATAGATCAATTGTAGATTCCAATACACATCGTATTTCTTACAATTTCAAAATTGAAAAAACGAGCATCGAAATCTACAATTCACCTAAATAGCTCAATTGCTTATTTCGATGCGTAGAAAAATTTCGCCATTTCAATTGATATTTTCAATTTCCCGCATCGAAATCTGCAATTGGACTATATAGATCAATTGCAGATTCCGATACACATCGTATTTCTTACAATTTCAAAATTGAAAAAACGAGCATCGAAATCTACAATTCACCTAAATAGCTCAATTGCTTATTTCGATGCGTAGAAAAATTTCGCCATTTCAATTGATATTTTCAATTTTCCGCATCGATATCTACACTTGGACTATATAGATCAATTGCAGATTCCGATACACATCGTATTTCTTACAATTTCAAAATTGAAAAAACGAGCATCGAAATCTACAATTCACCTAAATAGCTCAATTGCTTATTTCGATGCGTAGAAAAATTTCGCCATTTCAATTGATATTTTCAATTTCCCGCATCGAAATCTGCAATTGGACTATATAGATCAATTGTAGATTCCGATACACCTCGTATTTCGTACAATTTCATAATTTAAAAAACGTGCATCGAAATCAACAATTCACCTATATAGCTCAATAGCATATTTCGATGCGTAGAAAAATTTCGCGATTTCAACTGATATTTTCAATTTTCCGCAATTTTAGATTCCGATACACATCGCAATTCTTACAATTTCATAATTCGAATCAGAGGTATCTGTATAGCATTATAATTTCTGTATAAAACATTAAAGGTTTAGTCTTTTTATGTTTTCCACTGTATGAAACCTATTTCGCTAATACAAGAGACTGTTATATTATGTCTTTTCAAGTGTTCTTGTAAATTCCAATTTTGACCAATATGTTACCGATCACTTAACTTACTATGACAAATTTTCAATGAAATGCAACAACAAAAATAAATATAGGAACATAACACAACAGACATCAAATTCCACTCACCTCGCAATGAATGACTCCCAATGCTGGGCAGGTATTTTTTCCGAACACACACACACAAAAAAACTCTTTCTTTTCCATGGCTCAGAAATTATATCAAAACCAGATAATGAAAAATTTAGTGGTAGCAGTTCACTTTAGACCATTCTTTGTATAAATATCTTTAAAAACTGAAATTACCTGATTTAATAGTCAGGAGGATATCAGGAGTATTAGATGTTCACTGCTCCGCTGTCATAGACCCACTTACATAGTTCAAATCGAAGTTCTCACCCCCACACTCAAAAGTTAACAAGAAAGAACCACAGCTTTCACACGTGATGTATGAAATCACTAAGTGAACTCAATTACAGTGTTTATTTATGTATTTATAATGTTTTACATACAAAAAGAGACCTAACCTGGGGCTTACGCCCCAGACCCCCTTGCTTGTGGTACTAACATTAATTGTTGACCTAGTGGCGGACATAAATTCTATCTTATTAATGTTTTACATACAAAAACAAACCTAACCTGGGGCATACGCCCCAGACCCCCTTGCTTGTGGTACTAACATTAATTTTCGACCTAGTGGCGGACATAAATTCTATCTTATTAATGTTTTACATACAAAAACAAACCTAACATGGGGCTTACGCCCCAGACCCCCTTGCTTGTAGTACTAGCAGTAATTTTCTACAAGATAGTTCCTAACTTAGTAGCGAAGGCGTGTGGTGAATTTCTTTATTCAAGTTGGTAACGTATTCACATGATCGTATTTCGGGTGTCACATGACTGTCAAAGATTGCATTCTTTCCGTGAAATAACAATTATTGCTGTGCAGCAGTGGCTATTGAGTATGAAGAGATTGTGAAACAACTCCCCGAAAGGTATGCATATCATAAATGATATATTTTCAATAAGCTAAGGTGTTGAAAGTGATGAAAAAGGAGGATGGTCTAAAGTGAACAAAAAATAATTTAGTTTACATTTCATCTTCACAATAACATACATACCCATACATACTCAATCACTCCAGGCATACAACATACACTCAAAAGTTAACAAGAAAGAACCGCAGCTTGCGAACAATAAATTAAAAAGGGCACAACTTGGCCAATAAAACAAATTCAATATTCCTTCATAATGTAAAATGAAAGACAAATTAACGCAGACTTCTCAATGAAAACAAATGTACAATGATTTAGTGTACTTTAAAAATTACATTAAATTAACCTAGCCTATCATTTCAAAAAATAAAAATGTGTATACTTCATTATTGCAATTAAACGCTACTACGCATGGCTACTTCTCAAATAGAACCAAACACCGAAAACAAGAATTAACACTTCAAGACCAAAACTTGGCCCACACAAACTGAAAACAATAATCCTATGAAAAAATAACAAAACAAATATATAAATTTAATATACCATTCATTCACAACAAAAAATTCATTCGGCAGGGACATACCAATCATCATTCCCACTTGACCATTTACACAAGCTAATCCCCCACCCCAAAATCCCCCTACCCCTTAGCATTCAAAATATTCCCTGCCAAAAATTATTAACATAAATAACACATTTACCACATCCACTAATCTCTCACACTTGGAGGATATACTCTCCGACAATCAGCCATAAACCTTTCAAACAGACACACCCCGGGATCGACATTCTTCCGCCACACAAACTCATCTAAATGACTCTGCAGTGACCCTTCCCTTCTTTTCCCCTTCCCAATGCTATATTTCACTGCAGACCAAAACCCTTCTATTGTATTGGTACAAGCCCCTGTTTCATAATCTTTGAATTGCACAGTATGATTGACAGCAAAATGTATAAACCCTTCATTATTTAACCCCCCATAAGAACCCCACATATCACTGTAAATAGTTGTCCCAACCTTAATATGCTTTTTGATGACTTTCAACAACGTCGCCTTATCCCGTTTTGCAACAACTTCAAAAAAACAATCCCTCCCCTGACTACCCTGAACAACCCCCCCCCCCCCCCCCCCAAAAACCCATGTAATTTTCATTCGCTTGCCCTTGTTGAATTTCCGCCTACCGAAACAACTCTCATCGATTTCAATAACAACACCCTCCCCCCCAAAAGGCCCACGTTCACGCACCCATGCACTACATACCTCCCTACAAAATGAAAACCAATCAACAACAGTACGCAAAGATACACTCAATTCATGCACTACATCACGAATAGGCATACGCCGGCAAAAACAGTACACAATTAGCAGAACATCTTTAAGAGAGATCCGTGCCTTGGAAAAGAACGAGCCCTTTCGAATTGTGCGCCAACACACACACTTAGAACAACGCCACATAATGCCGTCTGAACTGCGAGAGACTGGCACCTTGGAATCTTTCATCGGCCTTTCGCACTTCGGGCAAAAATATTCTTTGCCCAAAAGACCCTTTTCACGAGCGAAATCAACTGCCCCTTGTACGGTCGAGAGGATACCGAACAGTACAATTAGCTTCATAGCCCCTTGAGGTGCCTCCATAACCTCATCGCCACTGTCAGAACTACCGGTATTCGATGAAGAAACGACTTTGCGTTTGCCGCACAAACCGCTGGGGCCAGCAACATCAGCCATTACCAATTGATATGAGGACTGTATAAGAGCACGAAAGAATATGAAGTGACTAACAATCTTTCAGTACTTACCAACAACCATCCAGCACGCCCCTTCCACATACGTCAGCCCGTTATATCCAAATACTACGTCACACACCACTGCACCAAAATGGAATTCTAACACACGCCATTCACGAATTCAACACTATCATTACAATTCACCAACACAATTGCGTAGACGACATTACTAATATCACAATCTCGTCATAAACATACGCAAACAGGTGAAAAAAAATGGCCGACTGTCACGAGAGAGAACCGCGCGAAACGAATGTATCAATCAGCTGACAAACTCCCGGCAAGCAATGCGACTGAATACGTCAGTAGTGACATCACGGTAACGTCACTGATGTAACTAAAATTTCCCCAGACGGGGCCGAATCGTAATGTCGCAATGAACCTGCAGTCCTCTCAACGTAATTTATGACTCCGAGGCGTTCATTGACACAGGGATTTCAAACTGCGGCGGCTGTACTACATTCATATGTTTCTCCACGCGAAAAGCTTTAAAATTTACATTCTAGGCATTACCTTAGTGCGGCTATCATATCAGCCGATATTTATCTTGAGCGGGCAAGGTGTTTAATGTATGAGGATCCTCATTTCCGGGTGTGAAGGACGAGAATTCCTCTTAAGGGGCAATACAACTTGACGTAGCTCTACGGCGCACGTATAATCCGATCCATGTGATAACCCATATTTGGAGGATTCGACGACTTTGGAGTGGGATCATAACCTCTAACCTCCTTATTCATGCAGCCAACAGGGCGTAATGTAAAATAATCCCGGACTGCACTCTAAAAGGAAGGTCGTTGGCCAGGACATTGCCTAGGGCGAACACATGTTTCATTTGCCAACACATCAGTGTTAAGGGGGGAGGTCCAGCTTAAGAGAGGGAAAAAATGTCAATATTCATTCGATTGTTGAAGATGCTACAAATATTGTTGACATATGATAATGTGTATCACAGTAATGGCAAGCTTGTGGCAACCAAAAGCAACTTTTTAAGTGTCATAATTCTTATCATAAGAATTTTTTAGAGAATTTTCAAAATTTGCCAATTTTTTTACCATGCAACATCGTTTCCCTTATATATCCCAAGTTTATGAGAAATGTTCTACTTTTCTTTTCTTAAGGTGTGTATTACATCTGCACCTTCAAAATGTACCTCAATCACTAGCATAAACTGTATATTAAGTACTTATATTTGATTTTTATTCAGAGCAGCTGAAAATAGTTCTTTTCTTTTTTAGAAAAAATACAGTATAAAAACAAATATAAATCCTAATGACCTGAATGAGGTACATATTGTAGTACAGCCTTATGAGAGGAAACCCTGAAATAATCATCATAATCCATGGAATAATAACAGAATTATGGTGAAAACGGTATTAAAAATTATAGTTTTCAGGAAAACAGCTTTACAAATGTTGGCATAAAAATAATACAACTTTCGGACCCCTCACCATTCAAAACTGTCCTGGTCCATAAGTCACTCCTTCAATATCATGTTTCTTTACTTCTTCCTGCAATTGGAGCCTCTTTTTGTATCTCCTGGCTTCTTTTGTTGATTCAAGTGCCCTCTTCTCAGCTGACTGAATTCTTCTGACATCCTTCTGATTCAGTCCTTGAATACAGTAAGCTCTTGAGTCCAGTCCCATTTATTTGCAACCTTCAGTCTTCCGTTCATCCCAACATTGAATGTGATGGCTGCATCCTTTGTTGCTATCAATACAGATTTTTGGCCACAGAATCCTGTTTTAGGGCATATTTTCCATATTTTGGCATTCAGAGATTCGTTACTATTCTGTGTGTGACTACCCATACATTCAAAAGATCACAGGAAGACAAATCTTTAAAAATGGGTCTAATTTCTTTCATTATTGCCATAGGTATGTTATTCTTGAGATGATATTCTTTCTCCTTGCCATCAGAGACAGCCCTTTGGTAACTACACCAGGAATCAACACCTTTGGGACAGAAATAATGCATAGGTGTTTCATCAGTTGAGGCTTTGTGATGCCAGATAGCCCTAATGGCTGTTTTCATTTCTGAAGCTGGAGTGCTATTACTTCTGTCAAGGTGTTAATAACAGCATCAGTGAGCCTATTTTTACCTGACAGCAGTTTGCCATCTTCTAATTTTTTCCCTTTATAATTAGCCTTTGTATTTCTAAGCCGAGTCCCCATGCGTTTTTGAACATGGCCAACACACTCTATTTTATTGACCTTTATGTGAGGCCCATAATGTTGTATTTCATTGACTGCTCTGTAGCTTTTTGTGTCACCATCCCCAATGTAGTTGACATATTTCAGCCCCCGCCTCTCTTCTGACCGACTGAATATTCGTTTCATTCCCTCCACCTCCATGCTGCCAGCTGTACCTGAGTGATTTTTTCCACATACTTCTGAGTGTATTTCCATGAATTCAGCATATTCTATAGTATTTCCCTTCCCATTCCAGTGTTCACATCCCTTACATACTGATGAAAATACTTCTAAGTCCACAGCTTTGCCAGTTTTAGCTCCAATAGCAACAGCTACACCATGGTGTGAAGTATGGCCCCTAGTCATCCAAGTTCCATCACAAGACACTGATACCTCAGAAGAATTGCTAAGTTCAGATTCTTCTTTTGCAGCCTGAATCATACATCCCTCTGAAACTTTAGATGTGGCATCAAGAATATGATCCACATTACGGATATAGGTACTTCTCTGCACAGGTGATGGCATGTTCATTATAGCGCAAAACACACTTAGGCCTTGTAGTCCTTGCCCAATACACCTCATGGCATAAACTGCTCTCCTATTTACAGATAGCACATTCTTTGTTTTCCCCAATACTGCACTGTTGTAAAAAATACCTACTTCAGAATATGATTCACAGTTAACTGTTACTTTACAGCCCAAACCTCCTAAATTGGTTAGGTTACCACACACACACCTAAGACATTTCTGTAACCCTCGAAATATAATATTTACATAAAAATGTAGCAACCCATATCACCATCACCATCAAATTCAACTCCAACATTTGGAGTAAGCTTCCTGCCTGCTGCACTGAGGTTAGGTGTTGAATTATTATCAGCATCACTCACTGCTTGTTTTACAGACTTCTTATGCTGATTCCCTTTGAAACACGGTTTTTTACTTTTATAATGTACCTTTCGAGCACCCATACTGCAGTATACCTCACGTTTCACACCGAATCACACAACTGATAGGCCACACCGATGTTGTTTACAAAACAATATTTGCACATGGAACCATGGAATAATAACACAGAATTGTTCCATGATGGAACTTGTTTCCATGGATATTCTATAACACAGGTGTATAGGACTCCTAGGAAACAAAACAAAAACGTGTCTCGTAAATGTACGTATCGATATTATCAACGGCGCGCGGTTTAGAGGGTGATACATTTGCATAAGGAAAGCAGAACGAAAGTGTACGAGGAAGAAGGCGTGGCAGCACATGTCATCCGGTCACAATATTTTGCATATCTCTGGAACCAGGCTAGATATTCCAAAAATTATTTTTGCAAAGTAAACCTAAAACTCGGCTTAAAGATCTATATAATAAAACAAAGCTAATTTTTGACCTTGTAAGCTGGACCTCCCCCCTTAATGAACTGGTAATATAGGTTAGCAGTGGCACGGAGACTTGCTTCACGTGACCCAATCATGAGGAGATTCCCTTGCAACAATATAATTGTATTTCAGATACCGAAGAATAGAAATGTTTCCCTAAAGAAATAATAAACTCCATGGGTGACAAAGTTAAACTAAAGATTTGTTCTTTCAAGAACCATTGTAAAAGAGTAAAGAGAACTCATTGATTTAATTCAATAAAAAGTTGAGTGTTTTCAAATTTTGGCGACCCTCGAAAGTAAAAGAGTACTGTACATATTGGTGAAATAAGAGAGAAGGGTGATTTTACCTTAGCCTGAACCATAAGGAATTTTGATATGTGCAAAAACAAATAAAAACTTATGTGGTTATGATTAATTATAAAAATGATGAATGACAAATGATCGGACCCAAGTAATAATGAAATGAGCATTGGTGTTTTTGAAACTCTTTAAGTAAACATAGAGGTTTGGATGCTATATGGAAGTGAGAATAGTGTAATAGGTTCATGTGGAACCGAAGTAACAATGTATTGTGTTTAGTGAAAATTCCTATTGTAAAGGAAGAAAGTATATTAATTTTGAGTGATTTTTTATTGATTTGTGTCATTCTTGCGGATTTTGTTTATTTGATTTGTAGCGCCATTTAAGCTATAAATAAATATTTGTTTTAAGTGAGATTTTGAGTTTATTTTTAAGTGTTAATATGCTACTTATGATCCTGAATATATGTGTCATACTGGGGGATTGGACGCACCACCCTTGAGAACCACTGAGCTAACTGAAGTATGCCCATGTATTATTGCTTCGAAAATTTCAGTTTGATTGCTGTTATAGATTCGTAGATATTGATAACCGTCTAATATTTCGCTTGGTCACCTTGTTGGAGTTTTATATATGTAGGTTTTAGAGTTATGTACTATTACATGAATATTATTGCGTAGGTGTAGTATTCAAACTTCAATCGCAGGATTAGGACACAAGAAGTAAAAAAGAGATTTTAAAATTTTGCACAGCTGCCATCTTGTGGTTATGAAAACAAATGAAATAAATTAGACGCCAGCAGATTAACATTTGTATAAGCATTTACTGTACTAAATTTCACTGCACTCGAATGGTTAAATCGCGAGAAACGTCCATTTAAATATTTATATTTCGCGTCACCGCCATGTAGGATTTATGCTCACCAGGGTATTGTAAGTCCTATAGGTGAACTTATGTTCATAGACTCTATCAACATTAAAAAAATCAGTTTGATTGCTATAAAAGATTCTTAGGTATTGAGAACCGTCTAAATATTTCGGATGGTCGTCATGTTGGATTCTTATACGTATAGGCCATAGAGTTATGTACCATTAAAGGAACATTATTGCGCAGGTTCATTATTCAAACTTCCACTTCGATCGCATGATTACGACACAAGAAATGAAAACATAATTTTAAAATTTCGCACAGCCGCCATCTTGAGGTTATGTAAACAATTGAACTAATCTAGATGCCAGTGCATTACAATATGTATATACTCTGTGAGCTGCCAGAATAGGATTGACAGTTCTCTTCTCGCCATGTGGTCTGATAACGAGATTTCCAAACTGTACAAGCCAGAGATACGGCTGACCAGGCACTGAAGCACGTGGGCTGTAATATTGCAACGCAGAGTATTATGAAATCAACTATGCGAACATGGATTGGTCAATACGCTGAGGGGTGATGACTGACGTGGTATTTCCAGCGAAATGTCAATCCTATTCAGGCAGCTCACAGAGTATAATCAATTAATTACTGTACCATATTTCACTGCGCTAAGATGGATAAATCGTGAGAAAAGTCTATTGAAATGTTTCAAATTTGCTTGGCCACCATGTTCGTTTTGTACTTTACAGTTTTTCGAAAGTTACATAGATAAACTTGTAGTCGTGCCCTTTATCACCGTATACAATTTCAGGGTGATATCAGTAGGCCTAATAGTTTCGGAGATATAGAACGCCGGTGAAATATTTCGCACAGCCGCCATCTAGCGGTATGTAAACAATTGAACTAAATTAGAAGACAGTGCATTACAATGTGTGTATAAACATTTGCTGTACCAAGTTTCATTGTGTTTGGATGGTTAAATCGCGATAGAAATCTATTTAAAAGTCTCAACTTTGCTTGGCCGCCATGTTTGTTTTGTACTTACCAGGTTTTTGGAATCGCATAGGTGAACTTTTGGTAGTGCCCTTTATCACTGTACAAAATTTCAGGGTGATATCAGTAATCGTTTCGGAGATATTGAATGCTGGTGAAATATTTCGCACAGCCGCCATGTTGGATTAGTGAGACATAATCAAATTTGAAGCACACGGTTGGAGTCGGCCAAAATGGTGCTATGACCTTACTGAGTTTCATTGAAATCTCTCCAGCCATTTTGAAGTTATTAGAGGGTGACACACACGCACATACATACTCACACACACACACACACACGGACAAAAGGTGATCCCATAAGCCTATTGTATCATAAAATGAAATTAGGCTAAAAAGTCTCTAATGAATTAGAATGCTTAAGCGTAGATGACGAACACATGGTGCCATGGTAACCACGTTAAACACATCCCTAAGGTATAATTATCCATGTTAAAAGCAATTCTCCTTAGCAAAGAACGATGCACAAGCAAAAAATCAATCATTAATTCACCTGGTTAACCCATAGATACACGCTAAGCGGCACTGAGTGCCGCTTTTTTGCAAAATTTTGTTTGACGTGGTAAACACTTACGAGTTCTGTGAGATCGCCCGCTATATCCTTTGTTCGACATGTGCTGCAGGGGAGGGGGTTGGTTCGGAGCCTGTCTGGTTCCCAGTTAGTCTGAGACAGGTTGTCAAAGTTGCGAGGTGCGCGAATGCGGCATTCCGTACCGCTAGCGTGTAACAACTGGCTGGAATCGGCGTTGTGAAATAATGTAAGTATTTAACTTATTTTACCTTTGTTGTTTCTTTCTATGCTTCTATCATTATTATCGATGTCAGCACATAGTCTGCACGCTTACCTTCTGTTTATAGGTCTCGACATGGCTGTCAAAAACAGGAGATTGAGAGGTTGCTCCCAGAACTTGATGAGCAAGAAGGGTCACTGGATGAAGAGGATCTATTCGATTTTTAAGTCATAGAGCAGAGTTATTTTGTGTAATTAGGCACTGTATATTATTTCGTACTGTAAATTAGCAGAAAGTGTCCTTTTCCAAGCCAAGAATCTAAGTGTATAGGCCTACATGATTCCGACAAACAGTTTTTCTTTTACTCTAGTGTATTTCTTGAGCTTGTTGAGCATCAGATACAATGTCTTGTAATATGAGCCTGAAAAAAAAGGGCAATCTCAATCCAATGATTCTCAATACCTCTTTTGAGTGCGAAAATTATTATCTTTTCTCCGTTGTCCAATAAATGTTGATAAGAATTTTTTATTACATTAGTAAATATGTCCTTATCCCATCCCTCACAATTATATATTTTAAATAAGAATTTCATACATACTGATAAGATTTTTTCAATGTATTCTCATGGGTTCGGTATAATTCTCCATACAAATCAATTTTAGCCGTTTAGCAAGTCACTAAATTACGAAAAAGAATGAAAAAATATATTGCGGCAGGGAATGCCGCTAGCGTGTACGAATGTTAGTGAAAGAGATGCGTGTAGCTAAGGGTTAAACAAACAGAGCATCCTTCACCATGATAAGTTTCCAATAATCGAAACGATCACTGCTGCTGGCTACAGCCAACACGACGGGCTGCAGTCTCTGAAGACAGATCACCTGGACCTATGTTACTGCATGACAATGCACGCACTCGGATGGAGACTGTTCCCCACTCTCCCTATTCCCCAGATCTCCACCTCCAAATGTTCACATTTTCCGCTCTCTCTCTCTCCAATCACATTCATGGAGAAGCTGCTCTCGACACTTGACTCACATATTTCTTCCGCTCAAGAACTCCCTCCTAACATTGACAGAAGGTCATTGATAGTGCATTCATTCTGTTTCTCTTACTATCGTAGATTAACAGCATGTCGGAGGCAGCAATAGATAAGGTCGGCTGCCACGCGGGGGGTGCGGGTTCTTTTCGGGCCCCCTCGAAAAAAAAACGGGTCCAAGCTCGGTGAACTTGAGGGGTGATGTGACGAGGGAGGCGGGAAGAGAAGGGTCTGTCAACAGCCCTCTGTGATATCTTGAATTCCTGCCTATTCCAATACTGCCAACATATGGCCGTTGACTAAACCGCTGTGGTGTTGCGAATGAGTGAGTGACCGACTCGGAGAAGAAACTAAGTAAAGTGCTGCAAGTCTTGTAATCAACGCTAAGGGAAGCAAATTTGAAACTGAATACCTCCAAAATCAAAGTGTTAGTTGTCAAAAAATCCAATGAAAATATCCAAACAAACATCTAGATCAATGGTGAAACCATTCAACAGTGCAGTCAGTTCTGCTACTTAGGAAGCATTATCACTGAGAAATCATAGAAATCAGAAGGAGAATTGCCCTCGCTAAACAGGCCTTTAAGCTTCTGACAAGCAGGCACATTAGCATTAAAACTAGAAAACATTTGCCTGGAGTGTTTTGTTATACGGATGCGAAACTTGGGTTCTGAGGAAACAGGACATGCAACGCCAGGAAGTAGCGGAAATGTAGATGTGGAGAAGGATGCTGAAATTAAGCTGGACGGGAAAAAAGACTAACGAATAGGTCCTCAAGGAAGTAGACGAAACAAGAAAATTGATCACTACTATTCGAAAAAAGGAAAGCAAAATTCATTGGCCACATCCTACGTCATAATCAGGTCCTGACCACCATACTGGAAGGAAACGTTTTGGTGAAGAAAGGAAGAGGAAGACCGTGGAAGGCTCATCTGAATTCTGTGATACAAGGACTTCAATTTAAACAGTATGCTGCCTTAAAACGTTCAGCAAGTGAGAGACAAATGTGGCTGGAGCGACAAGGCCCAGCCTATAGATGATGATGACTACGCACGGACCGGGAACCCCACACATCACTCGTCATCGTCCGCGATCCACATTCTTCTCAGGTTCACGGAGCTTGGACTCGAGCAGTGCAGCATAGGCCCGAAATTCCACGTCAGTCATTGCCCCTCAGCCGCTTGACCAACCCAATTTCGCATAGTTGATGTCATAATACTCTGCGTTGCAATATTACAGCCCTGGTTCTTCAGTGCTTGGTCAGCTGTATCTCAGCTTGTACAGTTTGGCAACCTCGTTCTCGGACCAAATGGCGAGATGGGAACTGTCAATCGTATTCTCGCAGCTAACAGAGTATAGGCTACTAAATGACTTACTAACTAAATCGTGTAAATTAACTGTGTTTATGTTAATAATAATAATAATAATAATAATAATAATAACAATATCGTATGGCCTCGGGTGCCGGGTGCAAGCTTTGTTAATTGACGCCCACAGAGCAACTTACATGTCGAATGTTATCGATCCTTGAAGCCCAATGAAAGTCAAAGAGGTTAGATCTAATCTCCTTGACCCTATAGCGCTTTCTAGTAGATAAATTAGGAACTTTTTGTTTGGCGGAAAATCCCGATATTAATTTTACCATTATGAACATGCCAACACCGTATGACATGCGTATCGTGATTTTTGTCGCCTTTCAAAAATCACTTACCACAGCCAGGAGCGAACCTGCTAGCTTGGGGTTGGCAGTCCGACACGATAACCCCTCACCCACCGTGGCTTGTGTTGATTTGTATTGCATTGTAGGCTATTTAATGTTGCATTTAGAATAGTATTGTATGTGAAGAAAGATAGGTCGATACAAAAGGCTACGAATTTACACTCCGATGTAGCTGTTACACCAAAAGCAGTGTCAAATAAAATTCTTGTAGATAGAGATTTATCAGTCACACTTCATAGGAGCTGTCATATGATTTTTAGCCTACTTTTCACATTTTGCAAAAATGAGGAAAAAGTAGACTTATGAGATCGGGCAAATGTGTGTCTGTATGCCTGTCTGTCGTTCTGTCTGTCTGTCTGTCTGGCTGTGTGTGTGTGTGTGTGTGTGTGTCCCTATCAAATCCTAAACGGCTGCAGCAATCGAAATAAAATTTGGTAGGAGTAAAGATATATACCTGAATATCTCACGGCCATATTTGAAAATGATGTCAGTGCTACCAACTGATGAAAAATCGCAATTGAAATTTGAGCTCCATGTTGGATATCTTGGAAGGTATGAATGGGAGCTATTTCGAATTGGCACACGTATAGATAATAATATTGCATTTTAATTTCCTGGAGACCATACATGGCAGTGTTGCCAAAATGATTAAAAGACTGCTGATAATTCCAAATTTTATATGCATATAACTTCTACACTATCAATTGGATTTCAACCAAATTTCGTATGTGGTATGTGTATATAAACAGATATGACAGCGTATTGTTAAGAGCCATCAGGGCTGCCAACTGTTAATAAATGCTCTCAAATTATTTTATCCAAATTCCCATATATCAGAAAGTATGCTAGCCGACAGCTTTAAACTATGCACATGTATAGTACCTGACATTCTATATTAATTTGGAGTAACATATATACGTCAGTACTACCAACATGATTCTAAGCCTGCTGAGAGGTCCAATTTTAAATACATGCAACTTCTATACTATCATTTGTATTTCAAACAAATTTCGTGTGTGCTATGTGCACCATAACAGATATGAATATGCCGATTCTTAAGAGTAACCAGGGCTGCCAACTGTTAATAAATACTGTCTCTTTTTTGTTACCCTAATATCATTATACCAGAAAGTATGCAAGCCAATAGCTCTATACTTTGCACACGTATAGTTCTTGGCATTCTAGATTAATTTGGAGTAACTAATATAGGCCTACGCCAGTGCCACCAACATGATTCTAAGCCTGCTGATAGGTCCAATTTTAAAATGCAGGTAACTTTTATACTAACTAATAGATTTCATTCAAAATTGACACAACAATAGATCATATTATTTCATATTATTTCTGACCAATACTTGTATGTCATTGTTGCCAACATGATTTTACGAGCACTGTTAGATCCAATGTTTAACTGCATGTAACGTCCATGCTATCCATTGGACTTCAACCAAATTGTTTATTCTGTACCTTAAGAGATGGAACTAAGAATATATTCAGTCACCAGGGCTGCCAACTGTAGTTCTCTCTTAGGCTACATTAAGCCTGGTATACAGTATTTCGAACTAATTAGAAATTTCGATATTACCAGCTTAATTTCGTCATTATTCTAGATAGATCCATATAGATTAATCAGTGGCATGAATCTTAAAGTTTAAGAAAAGTAGGCTCCTTAGTTCGTCACGGAACTTCTTGTTTCTCTTGTGTAAGAGCCATGTAGTTTGCCCTCTGCGTAAGAACTGGCTGCCGACCTCGTGGCTTAGTGCCTAGTATTCTTGACTGTCACCGTGGAGTTCGCGTTTGATTCCCGGTTCTGCTACGAAATTTAATTCTGGTCTGAAGTGTGGGACGAGGTAGATTCAACATTGTGAGGTAAAATTGAAAAGTGGATTCTTCAATTCCTACCTCAGCCATCCTAGAAGTGGTCTTCCGTGGTCTCCCACCCACTTCCACTCCATTCAAATACAAATGACACAGATGACACAGATACACAGACAGATACCCGACACACACAAGCTCATGGGGCTACATGACCACGATGTTGGCAAGCCCCGAATTCATTTAACAACTGAATTATGTATTAGCCTGTCAAGATACGAGGGCCGCTGAACTTGGTTGCGCCAGAGTTTGTTGTTTATAGCAGCAGGAGCCTTGCGGGAAGACGAGGGGGATACAGTGATGACGGAGTGACGTCTGCAATCTGCGCACTACTTGTGTAAGACATAAGTTATATTGTGAATTAGGTTGGTTGGTTGGTTCCTCAGTTTAGGGGCTGCGACAACGCGGTCATGTAGCCCCGTGTACTATGGGGGGGTGTAGAATCTGTCTGATAACCGGTGTTAATTGTGATGGCTGTATTAGTGTGTGTTGTCTATTTTTAAGGACTGCACACATTCGATTTTTAAGTAGTTCCAAATTTTGCTACCAAACGCCACCGTCAACGACCAACTAGTTCTGCACTTTGTTACTAGATGCCACCACAGTCGGCTCCTGGCGACGAACGTTGGAACCTAAGATCGTTGCTCAAAGATAACCTATAATTTATCTTCACACAGGTGTAATTAGTGGAAGGTTCTTTATTATGCCATAAATCTATGATATGGGACCGCCGGCTTTACTTCTCCTCCGAAGGAGGCATACTCAGGGATTTTTAACGGGTTTGAACTCGCGACCTTGGGCATAGAAGCTCAGCATGCTACCAACTACGCCACCGAAGGCGCTCAGTTATATTTTGAATTATGAACGTAAATAATAATAATAATGATGGGTGAGTTAAGAATGGTTATGCAACAGCACAGCTAAGCTTAACAAGAGACAAGGAGAGTCTAACTACTGGTACTGAGTCATATCGTACCCGCGCAACTGTACCAGGCTGACAACGTGCCACAAGTAAACAAAGAATAGTTCCCAACTGTACCATCGGCATTCGTGTCGTGAAAGGCTAATGGTACACTGGGCCGAAACACTGGCGCAATGATGGATATCAAACTAATCCTTATGAATTAATAACCTTATCGGTGTATGGATACACTAGTTTCTGGGGTAAACATACCGTTTTCAATCTCTGTCCGCGTTACGTTGGTGCGATCCTAATAAAGCACACACTCTTACGAGAGCTTGAGTGTGGATAATAACGGTATACGTACTCCGAGCACGTGATGTCCATTCCATCTGGTTACCTCATATCTGAGGGAATTGCAGGGACCCTCGTGATGACTGGTACTTGTTGATCTGTCTGGTCTATAATTGGATAGCGAGGAAATATCACAAATCTCGTCCTGACAGAACATCAGATAGGTCATTGGGACAATTTATGGGATGGCTTAATTACGTTTCTGTTGATGCTTCTATAAAAAATATATTGGGGCGCTGCAGCAAATCCTAAGATTCGTGGTTCGAATCCATGCACTGTCAGTCACAATCCATCCATACAAATGCCGCAATGGCTCCTTATCTCAAGTCAGGGGGCACCTTCTCTTATCTCCGACGGTAATAACTAGGGCTCGGATTCGAGCATATTTGCATATTTTTTTCCTGAATAGTACACATTGAAAGAAGCCTTTCGGTGGTATTTTCACCTCTCTGGGACCAACAGAATTGAAATTTATCGAGCATATAAATGCATAAAACCGCGGTTTTCAGAATAGAAGCATAGAATGCATATTCTTGTGGTTTTCGTCTAAATAGTTTGTTTTTCTTCGAATTCTTCCCCGAATTCGGGCCCTTCGAAAACAGAAATAATTATTGAAAAGCCTATCGTGTGTGAATAATAGAACCGCAGGTTTTTAACCTTTAGTGAGGTAGCTTATCGAAGGATTAAGAATACTTTTGGGGAAAAGAAGACTAAGTGCTGTAATATTAAGGACACAAATGGAAAGCCTCTAACAGATAGGGAAGAAAAGGTTGAGAGATGGAAAGCTTACATAGAGAGTTTGTATAAGGGAAAGGAGATTGAGAATCATGTAATGGAAAGGGAGGAGGAAATTGATGAGGATGCGAAAGGAGATTTAATATTGAGATCAGAATTTGATAGAGCTTTGGAAGACTTAAGCAGGAACAAAGCACCAGGCATAGATAATATACCGATTGAGTTGCTACGCTGCATAGGAGATGAAGGTCTGATCAGGTTATTTCACTTGGTGTGTAGGATTTATGAGACAGGTGTGGTACCCCCTGATTTCAAGAAGAATGTAATCATCCCTATACCAAAGAAAGTGGGAGCTGACAGATGTGAAGATTACCGTACAATCAGCTTGATTACTCATGCTTCAAAGATCTTGTCTAGAATAATTTACAAGAGGATTGAAAGCCAGATAGAAACGGAGTTGGGTGAAGACCAGTTTGGTTTCAGGAGAAATGTAGGAACAAGGGAAGCTGTACTAAGTCTTAGGCTGATTTTGGAAGGTAGAATAAGGAAAGATAAGAGAACGTTCATGGCTTTCGTAGACTTAGAAAAGGCTTTTGATAACGTTGATTGGACTAAATTGTTTGACATTTTGAAATCTATTGGAATAAAGTACAGGGATAGGAGGGTGATATACAATCTGTACAGAAACCAGACAGCAGTCATTCGAGTTGAAGGTCATGAGAGAGAAGCTGGTATTCAGAAAGGTGTAAGGCAAGGCTGCAACTTATCACCCATACTTTTCAATCTTTACATTGAACAAGCAATGAAGGAAATTAGAGAAAAATTTAAAGTGGGAGTGAAGATTCAAGGAGAAATAATTTCAACTCTGAGATTTGCTGATGACATCGTCATCTTGGCCGACAAGCCTGAGGATTTGAATGAGTTTTTGAATGGTATGGACTCCGTCTTACGGAAAGAATTCATGATGAAAATAAATAAATGTAAAACAAAAATACTGGAATGCAGCCGAGGTAAATCAGAAACCTCTATGGAGATCAAATTGGCAGGTGAAAAGCTGAAGGAAATAGGAGACTTCTGTTACTTAGGAAGTAGAATAACCAGTGATGGACGAAGCAAAGAGGATATTAAAAGTAGGTTGGCTCAGGCAAAGAAAGCATTTCTACAAAAAGGAATCTGCTGACATCGAATATAGATTTAGATATTAGGAAGTCTTTTTTGAAAGCCTTTGTCTGGAGCATGGCGCTCTATGGAAGTGAAACTTGGACTATTGGTGCAGCAGAAAAGAGGAGAATTGAAGCATTTGAAATGTGGTGTTACAGGAGAATGATGAAGATCAGATGGGTAGATAGGGTTACAAACAAAGAGGTATTAAGACGAGTGGGAGAGGAGAGATGTTTCTGGCGACTGCTAATGAAGAGAAGAGATAGGTTGGTAGGACACATACTAAGACACCCAGGAATAGCAAGCTTAGTTATGGAAGGAAGGGTCGAGGACAAAAACTGTAGGGGTAGACCAAGGTTAGAATATGTTAAACAGATTGCCTCGGATGTAGGGTGTCGGAGCTATGTAGAGATGAAACGATTAGCTCAGGACAGGGAGGCATGGAGAGCTGCATCAAACAGTCAAAAGACTGAAGACTCAAACACAACACACGAGGTCGTTGTCGTCATTGAAACTTTTATTGACTGATTTAAGAAAATCATTCAAAACTGAAAACATATAAATTTTCTTGTTTTACAGACCAATGCAGATCTACTTCATAGACTCGCCTAATTCTGAACATTTTGTAAATGAACTATTAAACTGTAACTTTTATAACTCTAATATATACTTGAAAAACTTGAATGCGAGTATATTGCAGTGTATCATACATACAATTAGAAAATAAAGCTCGTATATAAAGGTATGCTATTGGTTTTTTCGTTTCACTTTCCTTTCTATAGTTTTAACGGTGTTTTTCGAGCATATTCTGCATATTTAACCGCATATAATGGGGGTTTCGAGCATATCTATCGAGCATATAATGGCTTTTTCGAGCATATAATGGTTTTTTCGAGCATATCTGTCGAGCATAAAACACATGGTTTTCGAACATATCTGGAGATTTTATCGAGCATATCGATCCGAGCCCTAGTAATAACACACACCAAGTGTACGATTATGATGGCCAAGCCAGCCCAGGCCTCAGAAGTGAATTAACCCTCTACTTGTGAGGTGCGGTCAAGGGGACCGCAAGAATATTTTGAAATGTTATTTTTATCCCTTCTATTGTTACTTCCCGCCTTTTCTTTTGTGTACCTTCCGAACACATTGCCTTGAGTCGCTGCATAGCTCAGTGCAGCTCTAGCTACTGTTATGTGCGGGAGATTGCGTTGTCGAATTTTCGAACGGTATCAATGACCGCACCTCACAGTTAACGTTCCGCGCTGACCACGCATGCGGGAGATACAATTTCAACTGAAGAAGAATGTTTTGATGTTTCATTGTGACAACCGTGTATATTTGTATCTAAATAATAATTGTACAATAATATTTTGTTAAGTTTCATTTTTAAAATTAATTAAATCTAGTGATCAGAGAAAACGATTATTTTTTTCGAATAACAAATGTAATATGCGTACGAAAGACCTATACTTTGATTTTAAGAAATGTTTGTGTTTGTATCGTGTGTTAGAGTAGTTAAACGACAAATGTCAAGTAAATACAGTAGTTTTGTTGTGTGTGCCTATGAACAAGCAAGAATAATCGCCGGTCATTCAGACCTCAACTCACAATGTACGTCACAGTAATAGGCTACCACCTCACAAGTAGAGGGTTGACAATAAAACAGAATGTTACTAACAATTTGCAGCCATGCCCTTTATAAACAGTGAACGTAATGTTGAAGTACAGTGCAAATGCTGTGTATCACCATTTAAAAGAATAATACAATTTAATCATAATAGTCTTAGGGCTGGTTCACAGTCACCCAGTAAAGCAACCGAAAACAGAAACGGGAAGTAAGTTGAAATGCACACTACCTTGCGGGTCATTTCACAATCACTCTCCGGGAGCCGAAAGGCTACGGTATATTTCACAGAGCCAATCACATTCGAACAATGGTGGCATCCGCGAATAAGTTAGATCATCAAATGCTCGCAATTTACATAATTATTACGGTATATTGCAATTACTTAATAAACACCCAGCTAAAGAAGAGCATATTGTGGTCAAAACTAGGAAGGAAGATTGTAGTTTAACGTGACCGTTAATCTCGAGATCATGAGCCACGGGACCTCCTTTTTACGTGGAATACGAACACAGGACATGGCTTTTCACATTGAAAATCTCAATGCATTGATCGGGAATCGAACCCGGTCCGCCGTGGTGAGAGGCCAACAGGTTGACCGCTGCGCCACCAAGCCCCCCGATCAAAACTAGCGACTTACTATCGGAATAATCTATCATTTCTAACATATTGAATGTACAACAGTGCAGTGGTGGCTTGTTATAGGTGTTGCACTATATGGTAACAGTGCATGAGACATGAACCCAGGGGGAAAAAATAATAGCTTCTGAAATTTGCATTAAATACCTTTCCTGTCTGTTAGGTAGTCAGCCCGAAGGCTGGTTGGATCCTCAAAAAGTACCGCCGTTAGGTTATGTGTGTAGATATCCACAAAAACCCAAGGCAGCGCTATATTGAGGCGTACTAGGCAAGAAGAGGAGTGAGGTAGTTTGCCATTGCTTTCCTCACTGAGTCAGAACGGTAGTACTAACCCTATGAGTAGAACCTTTCACAGCATTCACAGGCACAGACTGTGCCCCGAATGTCATTACTAAGCACCACCCATACCTCAGTTGCTTCCATAAAATCACAGCCATGAGTGAGACTGAGACATCGGTGAAAAGCCACATTTTACTCTAGCCTGTGCCAACAGACAAATGCAAATGTACTGCATTCATTATGAGATGGCAAACAATCCTAAAGATTCAAAATTGATCTGGATGATGTAGTTCACTCCTCAGTTATCTATAACCCTCCCACCATCCCAAATTACAACACGACTTCTTTAGTGAATATTCCACCGGTGTCGGCTATTTTCGGTGTTGGATCAGTATTGCCAACCCCACGCTTACGGAACTAATATAGGCAGTTTTGTAAAACAAAAGTACGCCAATCTCAAAACGTCCAATCCAATGGTTTTTGGGTCAGCAGTACCCCGCTTGCCTCCCGCGGCCAAAGACCGCACCTACACCCGACCATTCTAACCTTCGTTTTGTCCAATCCAATGCATTTTGACAATGGTTACAGCCTAAGGCGTCCAGATCAATGGTTTTGACAATGGTTAGAGCCTATCGCGTCCAGATCAATGGTTTTTGCAATGGTTACAGCCTAACGCGTCCAGATTCTCCTAGTGGTGGTGTATTTTGTATCTTAAATGTTGGGCACACTGCTGTGAGCCTGTGACATCAATATGTGTCGTCATGTGTCGCCCAGCTGGAGTGAGCAGTATGGCCACCGTAGTTCAAATTCAACAACAAAGAAACACACATAATTACGTAATTTAGCACATATTTCCAGTATATTAGGTCATAATGAACGGCAATTTAAATAGGTTTTGTCTCCTGGAACCCATGAAAAGCTACGAAAATCATATACAGGGTCTTTCATATAAAGTTAGAACGGTGAGTGGCGGCATAGTTTTCCCCTGCTGCAGTAGCGTTGGCCGAGCTTGTGGCGTGCCACGGCCCCCTGCTGTAATATTGAAAGTGCGCGCATAGTACATACTGTACTCGACCTTACAATAAACGTGCAGGTTTTCAGTCGCCAGTCTGAACGTCAGAAGTTAACATAAGATAGTTAGCATTACAACATCGGATTTTTGTATGTAAATCTCATTTTTTAAGTTCGAGTCTGCTCGGCGGTACCCGCATTTGTTCAGCAATTTCCTGATGAAGTGCCACCTTCACTAGCACATATTCACGTAATTGTAAATACGTTTGACACTACTGACTAAGTGCTCAATTAAAAGTATAAAATTTAAAATCAGAAACATGACAGTGGCAGAACTCACTCGCGTCAGTCAGAATGTGGTTACCAGATATAATGCCTGTATAACCCAGGAAGGACGACACCTCTAGCATTTTTAGCCTACTTTCGATTTTTGCAAAAAATGAAAGTAGACTTATGAGATCACTACAGGGCGAAAAAAAGTGTGTCTGTCTGTGTGTATGTGTGTGTGTGAGTCTGTGTGTGTGTGTGTGAGTGTGCGTACTCTGAATGTCTGCCCCCCCTATCAATTCGAACACGGTGAGCGCAAATTGAACGAAATTTGGTAGAAAGGTAGCACTAGCAAAGGACACCTCAGTGTCATGTTTTATATCGCCGCCATCTTGACGGAAACGTAATGGCGGCCACACAAATGTTCAAAGCTTAAATCAAATTACGACTAACCTAATCATCCGATCTCTACCAAATTTTGCAACAACATACCTTTATGGGGGCAGCATCCCTTGACCAAACTAATAGGTCATCAGCCTAATAGTTTGCGGATGGCGGCCATCTTTGTGTGAAAATCGATTGCCCCTATTAATTCGAACACGGTGAAACCAAATGGAACGAAATTTGGTACAGAGGTAGTACTAGCAAAGGGCACCCCAGTGTCATGATTTATATCGCCACCATCTTGACGGAAACGTAATGGCGGCCACACAAATATTCAAAGCTTAAATCAAATTACGACTAACCTAATCATCCGATCTCTACTAAATTTTGCAACAACATACCTTTATGGAGGGAGCATCCTTTGACAAATCTAATAGGTCATTAGCCTAATAGTTTGCGGATGGCGGCCATCATTGTGTCAAAATCGATTACCCCTGTTAATTCGAACACGGTGAAACCGAATGGAATGACATTTGGTACAGAGGTAGCACTAGCAAAGGGCACCTCAGTGTCATGTTTTATATCGCCACCATCTTGACGGAAACGTAATGGCGGCCACACATATATTCAAAGCTTAAATCAAATTACGATTAACCTAATTATCCGATCTCTACCAAATTTTGCATCAACATACCATTATGGAGGGAGCATCCTTTGACCAAACTAATAGGTCATTAGCCTAATGTTTTGCGGATGTCGGCCATCTTTGTGTGAAAATCGATTCCCCCTATTAATTCGAACACGGTGAAACCGAATGGAACGAAATTTGGTACAGAGGTAGCACTAGAAAAGGCCACCTCAGTGTCATGTTTTATATCACCGCCGTCTTGACGGAAACGTAATCGCGGCCACCCAAATGTTAAAGGCTAAAATGTAATTACGACCAACCTAATAATCTAGTCTCTACCTAACTTTGCAACAACAAATCTTTATGTGGGAAGCATATTCTGACCAAACTGCTAGATCATCAGCCCAATAGTTTGCAGATGGTGGCCAAGTATGTGTGCAAATCGATTCCCCCTATCAATTCAAACACGGTGAAACCGAATTGAACGAAATTTGGTTCAGAGGTAGCACTAGGAAAAGGCACCTCGGTGTCATGTTTTATATCGCCGCCATCTTGACGGAAACGGAATGACGGCCACCCAAATGTTAAAAGCTTAAATCAAATTTCGACCATCCTAATAATTTGATCTCTACCGGATTTTGCAACAACATGCCTTTTTGTGGAAAGCATCTTATGACTGACTACAAGGTCATCAGCCCAATAGTTTGCAAATAGCGGCCATGTATGTGTGCAAATCCATTCTCTAGATCAATTCAAACACGGTGAAACCGAATTGAATGTTTTTTTTACAGAGGTAGCACTAGCAAAGGCCACCTCATATTCATGTTTAATATCCCTATAGCACGTTGTATTTCAACAAGCTACTACAACCAACATTCAATTATACTCCTTGAAAAGGACAAAGAGTTATAACAATACCCATGCATTTAGGAGAAAGTAGGCTATATGTTCTTTACTGAACATCTTGTTGATAAGGTAATATTGCATACAGGATTGTACACACGCTTGAAGCAGGGGGCCATGGCTCGCCACTAGCTCGGTCAAGGTCCCCATAGCAGCGAATAACAAAACTGCCGCTTGCCGTTCTTACTTTATATGAAAGACCCTGTATTGTTATTTACCATCCAAGTGAAACTGTAAAAGCCAGGTTCCAGTCTCGTGCGTTGGTAATATTTGATGTAGCTCAATCGCCTCGAATATAGCAGTCCAGAGATCATCACATTGACCTCAGGATTGGTATTACTTATTTAAAAAATTCACGAGAACATATCAGCAGAAGGGACCGTGCGAATGGAGAGTGCTGCCATCTGATGGCTTAATCTGAACTAACTGGTGGGAGCGGTAGGTGTATCATTCACCATCGAATTAGTAAATAGTGGTTTCTTACCTTTTAGCCTACTTTTCCCATTTTGCAAAAATGAGGAAAACGTAGACTCATGAGATCGATCCGAGTAAATGTGTGTCTGTCTGGCTGTGTGTGTGTCTCCCCATATCAACTCCTAAACGGCTGGAGCAATCGAAACAAAATTTGGTAGGAGTAAAGATCTATACCTGAATATCTCAATGCCATATTTGAAAATTATGTCAGTGCTACCAACTGCTGAAAAATCGCATTTGAAATTTGAGCTCCATGTTGGATATCTGAAAAGGTATGAATGGAAGCAATTTCAAAATTGGACACGTATAGATAATAATATTTCAGTTTAATTTCCAGGTGGCCTTACATGGCAGTGTTGCCAGAATGATTATAAGCCTGCTGATAGGTCCAACTTTTAAATGCATATAACTTCTACACTATCAATTGGAATTCAACTAAATTGAATATGTGTTATGTGTACATAAACAGGTATGACTGAGCGTATTCTTAAGATCCACCTGGGCTGCCAACTGTTAATAAATGCTCTCAATTTATTTTATCCAAATACCAATATATCAGAAAGTATGCAAGCCGACAGCTTTAAACTATGCACACATATAGTACCTGACATTCTGTATTAATTTGGAGTAACGTATATACGTCAGTGCTACCAACATGATTCTAAGCCTGCTGAGAGGCCCAAATTTAAATACATGTAACTTCTATACTATCATTTGAATTTCAACCAAATTTCGTATGTGCTATGTGTACCATAACAGGTATGACTATGCGTCTTCTTAAGAGCAACCAGGGCTGCCAACTGTTAATAAATGCTGTCTCTATTTTTTTACCCTAATATCAATATATCAGAAAGTATGCAAGCCAATAGCACTAAACTTTGCACACGTATAGTATCTGGCATTCTAGATTAATTTGGTGTAACGGATATATGTCAGTGCTGCCAACCTGATTCTAAGCCTCCTGATAAGTCCAATTTTAAAATGCATGTAACTTCTATACCAACTAATGGATTTCATTTGGAATTGGCACAACAATAGATCGTATTATTTCAGATTATTTCTGACCAATACATGCATGACATTGTTGCCAACATGATTTTATGTGCGATGTTAGATCCAATGTTTAACTGCATGTAAAGTCCATGCTATCCATTGGACTTCAACCAAATTTTGTATTCTGTACCTTAAGAGATGGAACTAAGAATATATTCAGTATCTAGGGCTGCCAACTCTAGTGCTCTATTAGGCTACGTTAGGCTACATTATGCCAGGTATACAGTATTTCGAACTAATTTGAAATTTCTATGTTACCCACTGAATGTCGTCATTATTCTAGATAGATCCATATAGATTAATCATTGGCATGAATCTTAAATTTTAAGAAAAGTAGGTCCTGTAGTTCGTCACGGAACTTCTTGTTAACTGTGTGTCTTTGACTGTTCGCATTGTTTACGTTTGGATGTGGTTCTTTCAGCATATTCTGTAAGCATTTGTGAAATTCCTAGTACCAGTAAACGCAGTAAATGTCACGTAAACTGTTCCGTGTATGGTTGTAATTACACCTACGAAAACCGATTTTTTTTTAGTTTTCCGGCCGAATATGCCCATAAGATCAGAAGGGAAGCATGGATAACATCTGTAAAACGTCCAATACTTGATGGAAAACCTTGAGTTCGTACCAGTAATTCCAGAATCTGCAGTTGACACTTTCTTGATGGAACACCTACCAGACACCCTGATAGCCATGGGTATAAACCTACTTTACATTATATGACTAGGAAGATCTAATGAGGACGAAACTCAGAGGAAACAAATGAGCAGGTACAAGAGGAGAAAAAAGTCCTCTCGGCACGCCGGAAGGCGGAGGTAGATTTCACCGGACAAACTTGGGGATAAGCGAAAATAGGCAGAATATGCAGGTTTTCGTAGAAGGATCAGACCTCATTTATCGCGTGAAAGTATTTTATAATTGGAGATTAATTAACTTTGTTTTTCTTCATTTTAAACATATTTTAAACATTTTATTGTGTTATGGGGACTGTAACCTTCTTGTCATTTGGAGTCCATTTTTAGCCTATTTTCAATTTTGAAAAAATAGGCTTATGAGATCACCTTTTGTCCGTGTGTGTGTGTGTGTGTGTGAGAGAGGTGTGTGTGTGTGTCCCCCCTAATAACATCTAAACGTCTGGAGCGATTTCAGTGAAACTCGGTAAGTTCATAGCACTATTCCCGGCGACCTCGACCGTGCCCATCGAATTTTGTTACGTCTCACCAATCCAACATGGCGGCTGTGCGAAATATTTCACTAGCATTCAGTATCTCCGAAACTATAACGGATATCGCCCTGAAATTGTGTACGGTGATAAAGGGTACTACTAGAAGTTCACCTATGAGACTTTCAAAAACCTGGTTACTACATAACCAACATGGCGGCCAAGCGAAGTGGAGACTTTTAAATAGACTTTTCTCGCGATTTAACTATCCAAACGTAATGAAACTTGGTACAGCAAATATTTATACACATTGCAATGCACTGGAGTCTAATTTAGTTATGTTAGGCCCCTTAAAACAACAATTATCATCATCATCATCTAATTTAGTTCAACTGTTTACATAACCTCAAAATGGCGGCTGTGCGAAATATTTCACTGACATTCTATATCCCCGAAACTATTACAGATATCACCCTGCAATTTTGTACGGTGATAAAGGGTACTGATACAAGTTTACCTATGTATAATTCATAAACCTGTAAAGTACAAAACGAGCATGGCGACCAAGCGAATTTGAAATATTTTAATAGACTTTTCTCGTGAGTTAACTCTCTGAGCGCAGTGAAATGTGGTACAGTAAATGATTTTGCAGATTGTAATGTACTGCCATTTAATTTAATTCAATTGTTTACATAACCTCAAGATGGCGGCTGTGCGAAATTTTAAAATTAAGTTTTTATTTCTTGTGTCGTAATCATGCGATCGAAGTGAAAGTTTGAATAATGAACCTAGGCAATAAGTGTCCTTGAATGGTACATAACTCTATGGCCTATACATATAACAATCCTAAATGGCAAGCTTCCGTAATATTTAGACGGTTCTCAATATCTATGAATCTTTTACAGCAATCAAACTGAAATTTTTATGTTCATAGAGACTATGAACATATGTTCACCTATAGGACATTCAGTAACCTGGTGAGCACGAATCCAACATGGCGGCGACGCGAAGTATAAATATTTAAATGGACGTTTCTCGCGAATTAACTATCCGAGTGCCGTGAAACGTTGCACGTTAAATGCTTACACAAATGTTGATCCACTGGCATCTAATTTATTTTAAATTGTTTGCATAATCACAAGATGGCTTCTGTGCGTAATATTAAAATCTCGTTTTTACTTCTTGTGTTCTAATCATGCGATTGAAGTTTGAATACCACACGTACACAATAATCTTAATATAATAGTACAAAAATAAAAATCCAACCTGGCGACCATCTGAAATATTTAGACGGTTCTCAATATCTACGAATATGTTACAGCAATTAAACTGAAATTTTGTATGTTGATAGAGGCAATTAACATGAGCAGGATATATGAAAATAGGCTGTACAGTTCTTCACGGAACTACTTGTTATACTTGTGGTCACACTGTCCTTATGCAAGGTTTCGACACTGATGTGTAACTATGTAACGGTCTGTTACTTCTTCACGCAAAATTATATCTCCCGCAGAGATGTTGGTTGGTTCCTCAGTTTAGGGGCTGCGACAACGTGGTCATGTAACCCCGTGTACTTTGGGTGAGTGTAGAATCTGTCTGATAAACGGTGTGAATTGTGATGGCTGTATTAGTCTGTAATTCAGGTAAGGAATGCAGACGCTAAATTTCAAGCAGTATTTCCTAATGTTGCTACCAGATACTAACGTCAACGCCACCTAGCTGTGAACTTGGCTACTAGATGCCACCTCAATCAGCAACTCGCAACGAACGTTGGAACTTCCCCTCCAAAGGAAAGCTTACTGAGGGATTTTTAGCGCTCTTAGAAAATCCGACGATTTTGGCCGGCTTTGAACCCGCGACCTTGGGCATAGAAGTTCACCATGCTACCAGTTACGTCACCGAAGCCGCTTCACACTTAGTCAGATGGAAATCTGAATCTGATCTCGCGCAAGTGCGTTGTCATGGCAACGTCTGATGGCTCATCCCTCATCAATTTAGTAGTGTTGCCATGTCAACCACTGATAGCTCTTGGCATTTTCTTATAATTCCGAAATCATTTTTCTCATCCCTTGGCGCAATGGTGGCTCATATCAAAAATTCTTTCAGAAAAATGTTTTAGGTAATTATTAGGGGAATATTGTCCATTTTGTACGGTTTTGATATTGTGCCTATTAACAGAGATATGATTAATGTTTCCCGAAAAAACCACTTTTTCCCACCCCTTTGGTCAATGGTTGGTGCTGTCAAAAAACGTTTCAAACATAAACTTCTGAGCTTTATCCGACACATAGTATGAACTTTGAACGGATTCGATATTTCACATATTAAGAGAGTTATAGCAATATTTCATTTTTTCGAAAAAAAAAGTCCCCCATTTTCATCCCCTTCGACCGATTTAGCCCAGTAACGAACTCGTCCGAGATTCTATGGGTATACATATTCGGTAAAAAATTCAAAGTGATTTGTGCAAAATTACGGCAGTTATCGTGTCCACAAGAAACTGATATAGACTACATATATACATATATTACATAAATTATATATAAACTTTTGAACTGACGGTGGTTTTGGAGTCTGGGGGATGTGAAACGCGAAGATATGTCGAAATTTTTCCGGAAATCGAAACATGGTACCCATTGCAATAGTTAGCTTTCTAATGAAATCTACCTAAAATACTACCGTCAACGACACCTAGCTGTGAACTTGGCTACTAGATGCCACCTCAATCAGCGACTCGCAACGAACGTTGGAACTTCCCCTCCGAAGGAAAGCAAACTCAGGTTTTTTAGCGCTCTTAGTAAATCCGACGACTTCAGCCGGGTTTGAACCCGCGACCTTGGGCATAGAAGTTCAGCATGCTACCAGTTCCGATACCGAAGTCGCTTCCCACAGACATATGAAAACTGAACGTGATCTCGTGCAGTGGCGTTGTCATAGCAACTGCTGATGGCTCATCCCTTATCAATTAAAAGTAAAGTTGTCATGGCAACCTCTCTTGGCACTTGGCATTTTCTTATAATTTAAATCATTTTGTTCACCCCGTGGCGTAATGGTGGGTCATATCAAAAATTCTTTCAGACAAAAGTTTTAGGTAATTATTGGAGAAATATTGTTCATTTTGTGCGGTTTTGATATTGTGCCTATTAACAGACATATGATTAATGTTTCCCGAAAAACCCACTTTTTCCCACCCCTTTGGTCAATGGTTGGTGCTATCAAAAAACTTATTTGACATAAATTTTTGGCACTTATCCGACACATATTATGAACTTTAAAGGGATTCGATATTTCATGTATTAAGAGAGTTATAGCGATATTTCACTTTTTCGAAAAAAGACCCCCATTTTCACCCCCTTTGACCGATTTTGCCCATTAACGAACTCGACCGATATTTTATAGGGATACATATTATGTAAAAAATTCAAAGTGATTGGTGCAAAATTACGGCAGTTATCGTGTCCACAAGAAACTGATATATATATATATATATATATATATATATATATATATATAGATACATATATACATAAATTATATATAAACTTTTGAACTGACGGTGGTTTTGGGGTCTGGGGGATGTGAAACGCGAAGATATGTCGAAATTTTCCGGAAGTCGAAACATGGGACCCATTGCAATAGTTAGCTTTCTAATGAAATCTACCTAAAAGAGACAAAGTGAAATGCAAGAAAACATTAATTCTGTTCCTGAAACACAATCTCCGCAAACTGTTTGTAGTACGTTATAGGTATTCAGACTGATGATTTACCATTTTCGTACGGCCAGGAGAATGTAAATGTACTACAGTATTTTGTAATTTATATTTGCCCAGTGATAATTCAAAATGTGATTCAGAAACTCTGACAGTTTTAACAGTACCTAACAGTGATAAGAATGTAATGATTGATACTTGTTTCAAGAGAGACTGTGGTGTTGGAATTGACCTCATACAAGTAAAAAACTCATTTTGTGGGTACCAGTCTGTGAAGGGCAGTGAAAATAGTTTACTTGACTTAGCTGGTGTAAAAATTGCAGTCTTCCAGCTTTTGTTGGCTCTTTTACCTCCTATAAGTCACAAATGCACTCTTACCAAACAAAATATGTTATTAGTTTTTCTAATGAAAATTAAACTTAGTTTGGCTTTCTCTGCTATTGCACGAGAGCGGGAGAGGACCGCAAGAGTCGCACTGTGATATCGGCAGCACACGCGAGTATATCCGCCCCCCTCCCCCCACTCCTTGTTGCAACGACCAGCCGAGTTAACTGTTGGACCGGCTTCACCAACGCAGTGTTAACAGCCCGTCAATAAATACCTCGTTAACTTTAACAACGGAATTAACTCGGCTTTTCACCAGCACATTCACCGATTGGCATTAGCAAACGAATCCTTCTGTTTAAGGGCTGTACAAACCTCATTGGAAGATGATGATTGTGGCGGTATTTGTGTATTCTTTGGTTTAATCAAGCAGACCATGAACTGCAATAAGCTTAAAAGTTAAAAACAAACATGGTTGATGAGGAAGGAGGAAGATGAACCGGGAACTGAATTTTTCTTTGGTTGAATTAAGCGTATCTAACCACTTGGTGGATAAGTATCGTGAAATCGTTGAAAATAAGAGGTTGGCTGGTTGGTTCCTTAGTTTAGGGGCTGCGACATCGCGGTCAATGGTTACAGCCTAACGCGTCCAGATCAATGGTTTTTTGTCAACCGTGCCCCGCTAACTTCCCGCGGCAAAAGGCCGCACCTATACCCGAACATTCTAACCTTCGTTTTATCCAATCTAATGGTTTTGGACAATGGTTACGGCTTAAAGCGTCCAGATCAATGGTTTTGACTATGGTTACAGCCTAACGCGTACTTTGGACGTGTGTATAATCTGTCTGATACCGGTGTTAATTGTGATGGCTGTATTAGTGTGTGTTATCTGAAATTCAGGTAAGGACTGCAGACGATCAATTTCAAGTAGTTCCTACTTTTGCTACCATATGCTACCGTCCATGAAACCTACCGGTGAACTTGGCTTCTAAATGCCACCGCAGTCGGCTCCTGGCGTCGAGTTAACTGATGGACCGGCTTCACCAACGCAGTGTTAACAGCCCGTCAATAAATACCTCGTTAACTTTAACAACGGAATTAACTCGGCTTTTCACCAGTACATTCACCGATTGGCATTAGCAAACGAATCCTTCTGTTTAAGGGCTGTACAAACCTCATTGGAAGATGATGATTGTGGCGGTATTTGTATATTCTTTGGTTTAATCAAGCAGACCATGACTGCAATAAGCTTAAAAGTTAAATACAAACATGGCTGATGAGGAAAAGAGGAAGATGAACCGGGAACTGATTTTTTCTTTGGTTGAATGAAACGTAGGCTATTTTACCACTTGGTGTATAAGTATCGTGAAATCGTTGAAAATAAGAGGTTGGCTGGTTGGTTCCTTAGTTAAGGGGCTGTGACATCACGGTCATGTAGCCCCGTGTACTTTAGGTGTGTGTATAATCTGTCTGATAACCGGTGTCAATTGCGATGGCTGTATTAGTGTGTGCTGTCTGTGATTCAGGTAAGGACTGCAGATATTCAATTTTCAAGTAGTTCCTACTTTTGCTACCAAATGATACCATCAACGACAACTAGTTGTGAACTTGGTTACTAGATGCAACCGCAGTCGGCATCTGGCGACTAACGTTGGAACTTAAGAGCGTTAATTAAATCTAACCTATAATTTAGCTTCACACAAGTGTAATTAGTGGAAGGTTCATGTCATAAATCTATGACATGGGCCCGTCGGCTTTACTTCCCCTCCGAAGGAAGGCATACTGAGGGATTTTTAACGCTCTTAAATAATCCGATGACTTCGGCCAGATTTGAACCCGCGACCTTGGGCATAGAAGCCCAGCATGCTACCAACTACGCCACCGAAGCCATTTGAAAATTAGAGGGCTGATGCTGTGACGTCTACGCAGTGGCGGATCCAGAGGTTCACCTCGGAGGGGGCACTCTAGGAATTCAGAATAGCAACAGAAAATATGTAATAAAATTACTAAATTTGTATTTAATTTACACACACTACACATAACATCCAACCACCAGATTTTATAATTCTACAAGATTTTCATTATACAGTATTAAAATGGTTTATTGTCATTATGTAAAAAAAATAATTCTACAGAATATGTGCATTTCCACACTTTAATGCACATTGCACAGTCTAATATGTATTAAACATTTGCAATCATAGTGACTATCTGAAGACAATATACTACACAAATGTTACAAAATATGTACATAGTACCAACATTGTCAGTCACTGAGTCACTATAGTCACATAAATATAAATACAAGAAACAATTGTATTGAATACTGATTGGGATTCTTTTTGGTGACTATCCTAGGCAAAATACATGCCTATTACAAAATAAGATCCAGGGCGATCCTTCGTTTACCCCTTTAGAGAAACTTCTAGAACTTTTTCAACGTCAACAATATATCACGGTGAAGAAATAACAGGCACAAGCCATTCAGCCTTTCCTCTGTAATTCGCGTTCGTAGCCATGATTTGACAAGTTGCAGGCTGCTGAAAGATCTCTCTGGACTTGCAACACTGTCGATGTAGCGATTACATTAACAGTGTTGCCATTACATACTATATGATAACAAACATTGACCACATTCATGAATGCAGGCAATACAGCAAAGATTTTACTTGCCGTGCAGTTTGCAGAAACAATAATTTTTATCGGCAATATCAATATAACAGACAACTGGTTTCTCGGGGGGAGGGGGGGCACTTGCCCCTGGTGCCCCCCTCTGGATCCGCTACTGCGTCTAGTTAGCCTTTTATTAAATTAACTTCATGTGCTATACCGTAATGCATCACACGATATTACACATGAATAAGAAAGAAATGGCACCCTTTGGCTGTCAAATAACAACGCTTGAACCCGGCACCCGAGGCCATACGATATTATTATTATTATTATTATTATTATTATTATTATTTTATTTTGTATTGAAAGGAGAAGTTCCGTGACGAACTAAAGATCCTACTTTTCTTAAAATTAAGATTCATGCCAATGATTAACCTACAGTATATGAACCAATGACCTGTTTGCCATCTCTTGATGAACGCAGTACATTTGCAGTTATCTGTTGGCACAGGCTAGAGTAAAAGGTGGCTTTTCACCGATGTCTCAGTCTTACTCATGGCTGTGATTATATGGAAGCTACTGAGGTATGGGTGGTGCTTAGTAATGACATTCGGGGCACAGTCAGTGCCTGTGGATGCTGTGAAAGGTTCTACTCATAGGGTTAGTACTAATGTACTAAGGTTCATGTGATATTTTTCACGACAACACATTTATGATGGGATGTACTACCTTTGAACACACCCAGAAAGCTACGAGAAGCTGAGAGCTTATACAATTCTCTTTGAAGTAGCGAAGAATCGCACTTTTGACTTTGGTGAAGTCTGCTATTTATTTATCTGAGGACTTATTAATCAATTTTATGTTTCTACGTGACTCAGAATATTCCATTTTGTCATTCAGTATTATTGAAACATTTTGGAGATTGTTTTTTCACTTTAAGGTAAGGTAATATCATTGCAGATACGCAAATAGGAATGTAAGTAGTCGCTCAACGACTTAGTTTAACGACTTGCTTCCACGAGGAACGCAGTTCCTTGCACTACGTCTGGAGAATCCTCCCTGTGTAGGCGTGTAATCATATCCGTCGTGTTAGATGTGGCAAATATCCGCTTTTCAGCGAGGATTCATTATCGAGTGCCATCGAGCACAAAATACACTACGAACCACTGTTGTTGATGTGCAGTGATCAACACGTACAGTAAAGTGGATTATTTGGCAAGTATTGTGAAATTTACGACATTTCTGTAGCACCACATTTTTACACCCACGTGTTTATGGAGGGCCGAGAGCCTGGTGCTAAAATATACAGGTAAATGTGAAATTATTACTTTGAACAAGTGTGATAATACAAGTACATTATATAGAAATTGCTACGGTGAATTTATCCGTAATAAAACGACGCCCATTTCACGGATGCCACGTGATAGAAAAAGTAGCGTCTGTACACGTGTGGAACCGCAGAACAGAGCATGGCCATTTATCATTTACATCTGCAAAGTGTAAAGGTTGTGTTACCAGTTATATTTAAAGCCTGTGATATCTACGACGAATGCTGTAATTTTCAAGTGATAATAATGAACTACTACAAGTCTCATACTACCGCCCACGTGGTCAACTTTTTCAACACCATGTTCGAGGCCGAGATCATGGGCTAATACCATTATGGTATGAGGGAGATGTCTCAGATGGGACCTGCTTGATGATGGAACTTCTAGAACATCGAACGAGAAGGAAGGAACCGAGGATGCCTTTCCTAGGCATGACCAGTCCATTCACGAGGTCAACTACAGGGACAGACTGAACCCTGGTCTTTGGGAGAGCCCAGATGGAAGTTCTGATTAGGACGATGCCAATCCTGAAAGCCAGAGGTGCTTTTGTTCAACCCTTGTCGTTAGACAGAGAGCTAAGTGTGGGCTCCTTCATATCGTGAGTTTTGTACACCCTTCCTTGTTCTAGTTTCTGGTGGTATAGTTAGATTAGTGTAGTTTGTGAACCAACCGAACTTAGTGACAGCCATTTCATTGGTAGGGAATGTAATTAGTCTAATTAGATGTCATTTATCAGCAGTGATTGTGAGTCACCCTTGGGTCTGACATTTTGGTCAACCCTGGTGCAGCTTGATGGACGTCGTAGGACGCCAATTTCTATCTATTGCTAAACGTGACTGTAGTCATTTTGAGGCTATTTTGTTTAACCCTATCTGGGGTATTTTTCAAGTCTTTGCAGACTCTAGTTATGGCAATCTGATGCCATAGTTATATTTCTTTAACTGCACTTTTTGCAGCCAGTCTATGTTATACCCCTGACTTCGTTAGAGTAGTCGTATCATTTGGGTAATCGACTGTAATTACCAGTTTTGTAACTGCATTATATTTCATTAGAGATGAGCTCAAAAGCCATCCAGGTCAAGTGTAGACCTTATAAGTAATAGGGATGTTTCGTTGTTGTCTAGCATCGAACTCAGTTCCCAACGTATCATTAAGCAGATCCAGCAGAGAGTGGTGTTTGCGCCACAATTATTATTTTGTTAGTGTCAAGTGTAATGACACGTGTTTATTTGATATTTGATACAAGCAACTACTGAAGAGTATTTTAGCTTTGAGAGCAGAGAGCTCCAGCAATGAGTGAAATTGCTACCTTTTAAATGTCTTTGATGTGAAAGACAGAATTATATGATTGTATTCAGATTTATAGCGTGCTTTTTATGCACATATTCTTCGAGGTTTATAACCTATGGTAAAGGTATTATTATGAGGCCAGTTGTACAGTTATTATCATGCTTAAATTGCCGGCCTAGTTAGTGTGTTGTGTCATTCAGCGCAGGAATCTTGTAGCCTGCGGCGACACGAACAGGTTTGTGACCCAGCGCTCGTGTGAGAGCGCATGCTTCTAAGTGAGACGGACTGATATTAACATAGGACAGAATGCTTTTAGCATTCGCTTTCCCTTTCATTGCTATTATAGCTTATGGAACCCAGTGTCCATTCTTGTATCTGATCATATGTTCTGTAGATTGTCATTTGTTAGTTAAGCGCTGTTGCGTGTACCGTTGTTTTGATGAGTACAGTTATGTCATGTTTCTATAGTACGTTGTAGGCTAGCCCCGCTAGGGAGGTTTTTCATGTATGAAGATATTTTTGTGTACCATGTCCGGGATGTTCCCGTTGACCAGATATTTAGGGAGGGTAACTGATTGTGTCCAGGCCCATCCCAGAGTTATTGAACGCGAGCTGTGCGCCGCTGGTAACTTGTGTTATTGTGTGTCCGAGTTGTTATTGCTCGTTGATTGTACTCCGACTTTTGAGTCGAGGCTTTTTGGCAGAGATGATTTCAGGGGAGACGCTCCGTGCCCAGGCTTGTCACTATTATTCGCCATAAACCAACGATAACCTAAACCGACATCTTAATAATAAAACGCATAATTTTGGTAAACAAAAGCTAACTAACGAATCCTTTCTGCTTAACCTTGTTCATTTGCATTTGGAACCTGCTGACATAGCCGTGCTAATGAAGGTATTTCCTGGAGGAAATGACTTTAGACCAGCTGACACTTTTTTGTTGTGACTGAAGCTTGCTCGAACCCTGAGTTCGTAGCTGGTGGAGCGCAGGCCATACGATGTTAGACGTAGTCTTCACTACGCAGTCGTCACCGTAATTACACACATTAGATGACTATGGCTTACAAAGAGTAAACCAAGGTGTAGGCAGGCATTTGAATAAAACTGTGGTCTCTTATTATTTATTTAATCATGTAAAAGTGTATGAATCTTCTATGTTACCCTTTTGTGTGCTGACTAGCACCTAGTTGTAAGAATGTCTTAGATGTTTTTTTTTTAATATGGCTGGTCACTTAGCTTTGAATGTAATTGTTTGGTATTACGGACGTCACCGCCGTAAATTTTGTTATTAATTGATAGGACTTAGCTAGATGAATTAACGTTAAAAGTAAATGTGGAGATGGTATCATCCTAACTTAGATTTGTTTTGCTACCCTGTTAAATGTAAATTCCGATATTAGCTTGATCTTGTAACTTGACCTAGGGATTTGCGTCGTACCATTTTCCTAGTGTTGCTGTTGTTGCTTTATTATTGTGAGACAGATTTTTCGCGAGGGTTTACTGTAACTTCTCATGTAGGGACCTGCTCTTTATTTTTGATTATTAATTAGCTTGCGGATTAGCCGATAGAATCCCTCCGAACTAGGCTAGGGGTTTGTAAAGTTTACAATAAATTTTCACGGTGTTTTACATAAGTCTGGATGTTTCTTTTCTCAGTCTAGTTTTTAAGGTGAACCTTTCCTTAGGCAGTCTATGACCTTGGTCACCATGTACCACGATCCCCGTGGACTACAGTTTCTCGTGCAGCTTGGCCTATTAGGAAGTTCACCTGATCCTCCCGGCAGTTAGGTCCGACGGATGAGATGTTAGGGAAGTCATTGCGGTTGTTGGCTATCCTGGCAGCTCCTCTGACGGGCTCAGTACTGACTCAGTGAGGAAAGCAATGGCAAACTACCTCACTCCTCTTCTTGCCTAGGACGCCTCAATATAGCGCTGCCTTGGGTTTTGTGGGTATCTACCCACATAACCTAATGGCGGTGCTTTTTGAGGATCCAACCAGCCTTTGGGCTGACTACCTAACAGACAGATATGAACCTATCTAGAATATTAGGGTAAAAAAACATAGACAGCATGTATTAACAGTTGTCAGCCCTGATTGCTCTTAAGAATACCCATAGTCATATCTGTTATGTTACACATAGCACATACGATATTTGGATGAAATCCAACTGATAGTATAGAAGTTACATGTATTTAAAAATTGGTCCTATCAGCAGGCTTAGAATCATTATGGTAGAACTGACGTATATAAGCTACTCCAAATTAATGTAAAATGTCTGGTACTATACGTATGCATAGTTTAAAGCTGTCGGCTTGCATACTTTCTGATATATTGGTATTTGGATTTAAAAAAAAGACCGAGAGCAATTATCAACAGTTGGCAGTCCTGGTGGCTCAGTCATATCTGTTTATGTACAAATATTACATACAAAATTTGGTTGAAATCCAATTGTTAGGGTCGAAGTTATATGCATTTTAAAAATTGGACCTATCAGAAGTCTTAAAATTATTTTGGCAACACTGTCATGTATGTCCTCCTGGAAATTAAAATAAAATAGTAGTAGCCTATATCTACATGTGTGCCAATTTTGGAATAGCTCCCATGCATACCTTCCAAGATATCCAACATGGAGCTCAAATTTCTAGTGCGTTTTTTCAGCAGTTGGTAGCACTGACATCATTTTCAAATATGGGCTTGAGATATTCCGGTATACATCTTTACTCATACTAAATTTGGTTTAGATTGCTGCAGCCGTTTAGGAGTTGATAGGGGGAGGGGGACACACTCACACACAGCCAGACAGACAGACAGGACAGACAGACGGACACACATTTTCCCGGATCGATCTCATAGGTCTTCTTTTTCCTCATTTTTGCAAAATGTGAAAAGTAGCCTAAAAATCTGGTCGTTGGGCAACACTGTAACCTTATTACCGGCCAACAATAGTAAACTTTTCCATGGCTTGGCAACAACGCGTTTCCTAAAACTATTTTCTTGTCAGTTATTGCATTGTTACTGCTGACGTTGTTGTTGTGTGTTGATGAAACACGGTTATTTTGCAGTCAAAAAGCGATGGAGCTGAACAATCCGCCACAGCCTGCTCTGAAACTGCGAGTTCAACAGCGGAGGAAACCATTTGTTCTGTTTATGGAACTGCGCTATTACAGAAACTACGGATAAGAAATGGTTTCCTCGTTTCCGGAAAAACCTATCGTCGTGCAACGCCTTATTACCGGCCACTACTGGTACAATGTCTTATGCGACGAGTCGTCCATGGAGTGAACAGTGCAGTGAGTCCATCCATCATCAGCTCTAAGACTTGGAGCACTGAGCTAACTTAACTGTAAGAGTGGTAATTAGCAACTACACTCTGACAAACATTGTTCAAGAGAATAATGACTTCGACATTCAACTTCTCAAGATAATATGTACATCGACCATTGGTCACGAGGGTGTAAACAGCTGTCTGAAGTATGATTTGATGTCGTTTCATTTCACGTATTAATAATGTAATACCTCACAAGTTATCAGGTTACACGCCACTGCATTAGTTCCACTTCCTGACATCTAGATAGTGGACATTAATAATTGGAAAGTAGGTTTCTGTAGCCCCTTAAATGAGTAGTAACTTACGCTAAAAGATTACACCTACAGTATAGGAACATTACTGATAAAATCAACCGTGTGATGGGCAAAATAACCACCTAGCCGTTCTAAAGTTATAAACGTGCAAATAAACAGACAGAACAAGTAGTTCCGTGAAGAAATATACAGCCTATTTCCATATATCCTACTAATGTGAATTGCCTCTATCAACATACAAAATTTCAGTTTGATTGCTGTAACAGATTCCTAGATATTGAGAACCGTCCAAATATTTCGAATGGTCACCATGTTGGACTTTTATATATGTAGGGCTTAGAGATATGTACTGTTACCTGTACATGAAGATCATTGTGTACGTGTAGTATTCAAACTTCAATCGCATGATTCGGACATAAGAAGTAAAAACGAGATTTTAAAATTTAGCACAGCTACCATCTTGTGGTTATGGAAACAATTGAAATAAATTAGATGCCAGTGGATTAACATTTGTATAAGGATTTACTGTACCACGTTTCACTGCACTCGGATGGTTAAATTGCGAGAAACGTCCATGTGAAAATTTATACTTCGCGTCTTTGAAGGGAACGGTCGGGGTTGTCCGGAATAGTGCTATGAACTTACCGAGTTTCATTGTAATCGCTCAAGCCGTTTAGATTTTATTAGGGGCGGACACACACACACGCACACACAGACAGACACACGGACAAAAGATGATCGCATAAGCCTAATTTTTCATAAATGAAAATAGGCTAAAAATGGGCCCTTTCTGTTACTTAGCAAACAACAAAAAACAGTGATGGACGAAGCAAAGAGGATATAAAAAGTAAGTTGGCTCAGGCAAGAAAAGCATTTCCACAGAAAAGCGATCTGTTGACATGGAATGTAGATTTAGATATTGGAAAGTCATTTTTGAAAGCCTTTGTCTGTAGCGTGGCGCTCTATGGAAGTGAAACTTGGACTGCTGGCGCAGCAGAAAAGAGGAGAATTGAAGCGTTTGAAATGTGGTGTTACAAGAGTATGATGAATATCAGATGGGTAGATAGGGTTACAAATGAAGAGGTATTAAGGCGAGTGAGAGAGGAGAGATGTTTCTGGTGACTGCTAATAAAGAGAAGAGATAGGTTGGAAGGACACATACTAAGACAGCCAGCAATAGCAAATTTAGTTACGGAAGGAAGGGTCGAAGATAAGAACTGTAGGGGTAGACCAAGGTTACAATATGTTTAACAGATTGCCTCGGATGTAAGGTATGGTCGCTATGTAGAGATGAAACGATTAACTCAAGATAGTGGGGCATGGAGTGCTACATCAAACCAACCAAAGACTGAAGACTCAAACAACAATTCGTATGAAACAGTCTGAACCACATATACGAGTAAAAAGGAAAATGAGACATTTCCAACAGAGTAACAACTTACCCTCCTCTTAAGCAGATTCGCAACAACAATGAAGATACCGAGCTAATTTATCACCGTGGTGCAAAATAATTTAAAAGGAAAATCGAAGATGAAGAACTAGGATTGGCCAAGGATGAAGAAGAGTTATTTTTGATTCTCTAGGGGTTTTGCGACATCGTGTTCATGTAGCCTCGTGTACTTGGGTGTATGTAAACTTCCTCTGATAACCTGTATCACTGTAATGTCTGTACTAGTGTGTGTGTTTGTAATAGCGGTAGGATTTGGGTTGGAAGCGGCCGCGGCCTTTTTTTAGGTATCATCCTAGCATTTGCCTGGAGCACAAGTGGTAAACCACGGAAAACCACTTCTAGGATGGCTGAGGTAGGAGTCGAACATACCTCTTCTCAGTTTTGCCTCACGAGGCTGAGTGTCTCTTGTTCCAGCACTTGGACCAAAATTAAATTTCTTGGCAGAGCCGAGAATCGAACCCGGGCCTCTACGGTGACGAGATGGACGGGGTGAAGAAGAGCAGACTGCTACAAGTATGTGATGGTGGTGAATGTTTAAACAACATCCAACACCATCACATGAAATAAGGATATCATCTGCACTTTTTCCCTTACAATTGCGCTATTGAATAATGAGGCTATCGGGAAGGGCCGTGAAATGCCCCTGGACTTGGAGGAGAACAGGAGTGGACAAGGGAGGTCGTCGGGATAGGTGACAGAAAGGAGTCCAAGGCAGGCAAATGGAAGCAATGTCAGATTCGATGGGGATCACATGGTTGTCAAGTAAACGCCCCCCAATCTGTGAGACCTCGTGAGGCACAAGTAAGAGAAAGTTATACCTGACTCAGCTCCAAGCCTCATGGGAAAAATAGCGACGAAGGCCCCGATGTCCTGTCGTCTACTTGTGAGCTCATATGATATAAATAACGAAAGAGAGAGTCGATACAATTAAAGAGCATCAGAAACTCAGCTCGATGCCCTGTGGTCTACTTGTGAGCTCATATGATGTAAATAACGAAAGAGAGATTCGTGGCAATTAGGGAGCATCAGAGACTCAGCCCGATGTCCTATGGTCTACTTGGGAGCTCTTATGATGTAAATAATGAAAGAGAGGGTCGTGGCAATTAAGGGAGCAAAGATACTCGTAGTCTCATTGTGAGCTCCTACAATGTATATAACGAGAGAGATGTGACAATTAAGGGAGCATCAGAGGCTCAGCCCGATACCCTGTGGTCTATTTGTGAGCTCCTTTGATGTAAATAACGACGGAGGGATTCGAGGCAATTAAGGGAGCATGCTTGGGAGCTTTTATGATGTAAATAACAAAAGACAGAGTTGTGGCCATTAAGGGAACATCAGAGACTCAGTCCAGTGCCTTTTGGTCTATTTGTGGGCTTCTATGATGTAAATCACGAAAGAGAGAGAGTCGTGGCATTTAAGGGAGCTTCAGAGACTCAGCCCAGTACCTGTTGGTCTACTTGTGAGCTTCTATGATGTAAATAATGAAAGAGAGAGTCAGAGATAATAAGGGGAGGTATGGGAGGCCCAGCTCAGTGCCTTGTGGTCGAGTTTTAAGCTCCCGCGGGTAATCTTGGAATGACCAACTTAAAGCACTCGCTCTCACTTATAACGCTTTTTGTGTGGAATAATCTGTATACACAGACAGTCCCACATGTTTGCTGTTCTAACTCCAAGTTAATTTCCCTCAGGAGTTATTCAATCCGCGAGGAAAATGTATTGACTGTTCCCCTTCACTGCGCCCATTGAGTGCCTCCTGCATTCTTCTATAGGCACCAGGCTTACCAACCATTGCAACGAGTGCCTCCTGCATTCTTCTATAGGCACCAGGCTTACCAACCATTGCAACGAGTGCCTCCTGCATTCTTCTATAAGCACCAGGCTTACCAACCATTGCAACGAGTTCCTCCTGCATTCTTCTATAGGCACCAGGCTTACCAACCATTGCAACAATTGCCTCCTGCATTCTTCTATAGGCACCAGACTTACCAACCATTGGAATGAGTGCCTCCTGGATTCTCCTATAGGCACCAGGCTTACCAACCATTGCAAAGAGTGCCTCCTGCATTCTTCTATAAGCACCAGGCTTACCAACCATTGCAACGAGTTCCTCCTGCATTCTTCTATAGGCAGCAGGCTTACCAACCATTGCAACAAGTGCCTCCTGCATTCTTCTATAGGCACCAGACTTACCAACCATTGGAATGAGTGCCTCCTGCATTCTCCTATAGGCACCAGGCTTACCAACCATTACATTGAGTGCCTCCTGCATTCTTCTATAAGCACCAGGCTTACCAACCATTGCAACGAGTTCCTCCTGCATTCTTCTATAGGCACCAGGCTTACCAACCATTGGAATGAGTGCCTCCTGCATTCTCCTATAGGCACCAGGCTTACCAACCATTTGAATGAGTGCCTCCTGCATTCTTCTATAGGCACCAGGCTTACCAACCATTGCAACGAGTGCCTCCTGCATTCTTCTATAAGCACCAGGCTTACCAACCATTGCAACGAGTTCCTCCTGCATACTTCTATAGGCACCAGGCTTACCAACCATTGCAACAAGTGTCTCCTGCATTCTTCTATAGGCACCAGACTTACCAACCATTGGAATGAGTGCCTCCTGCATTCTCCTATAGGCACCAGGCTTACCAACCATTACATTGAGTGCCTCCTGCATTTTTCTATAGGCACCAGGCTTACCAACCATTGCAATGAGTGCCGCCTGCATTCATCTATAGGCACCAGGATTACCAACCATTACAAAGAGTGCCTCCTGCATTCTTCTATAGGCACCAGGCTTACCAACCATTGCAACGAGTGCCTCCTGCATTCTTCTATAGGCACCAGGCTTACCAACCATTTGAATGAGTGCCTCCTGCATTCTTCTATAGGCACCAGGCTTACCAACCATTGCAACGAGTGCCTCCTGCATTCTTCTATAAGCACCAGGCTTACCAACCATTGCAACGAGTTCCTCCTGCATACTTCTATAGGCACCAGGCTTACCAACCATTGCAACAAGTGTCTCCTGCATTCTTCTATAGGCACCAGACTTACCAACCATTGGAATGAGTGCCTCCTGCCTTCTTCTATAGGCACCATGCTTACCAACCATTGCAACGAGTTCCTCCTGCATTCTTCTATAGGCACCAGGCTTACCAACCATTGCAACAAGTGCCTCCTGCATTCTTCTATAGGCACCAGACTTACCAACCATTGGAATGAGTGCCTCCCGCATTCTCCTATAGGCACCAGGCTTACCAACCATTACATTGAGTGCCTCCTGCATTCTTCTATAGGCACCAGGCTTACCCACCATTGCAATGAGTGCCGCCTGCATTCATCTATAGGCACCAGGATTACCAACCATTGGAATGAGTGCCTCCTGCATTCTCCTATAGGCACCAGGCTTACCAACCATTGCAACGAGTGCCTCCTGCATTCTTCTATAAGCACCAGGCTTACCAACCATTGCAACGAGTTCCTCCTGCATTCTTCTATAGGCACCAGGCTTACCAACCATTGCAACAAGTGCCTCCTGCATTCTTCTATAGGCACCAGACTTACCAACCATTGGAATGAGTGCCTCATGCATTCTCCTATAGGCACCAGGCTTACCAACCATTACATTGAGTGCCTCCTGCATTCTTCTATAGGCACCAGGCTTACCAACCATTGCAATGAGTGCCGCCTGCATTCATCTATAGGCACCAGGATTACCAACCATTACAAAGAGTGCCTCCTGCATTCTTCTATAGGCACCAGGCTTACCAACCATTGCAATGAGTACTTCCTGCATTCTTCTATAGTCACCAGGCTTACCAACCATTTCAACGAGTGCCTCCTGCATTCTTCTATAGGCACCAGGCTTACCAACTATTGCAATGAATGCCTCCTGCATTCTTCTATAGGCACCAGGCTTACCACCCATTGCAATGAGTGCCTCCTGCATTCTTCTATAGGCACCAGGCTTACCAACCATTGCAACGAGTGCCTCCTGCATTCTTCTATAGGCACCGGGCTTACCAACCATTGGAATGAGTGCCTCCTGCATTCTTCTATAGGCACCAGGCTTACCAACCATTGTAATGAGTGCTTCCTGCATTCTTCTATAGGCAGCAGGCTTACCAACCATTGCAATGAGTGCCTCCTGCATTCTTATATAGACACCAGGCTTACCAACCATTGCAACGAGTGCCTCCTGCATTCTTCTATAAGCACCAGGCTTACCAACCATTACATTGAGTGCCTCCTGCATTCTTCTATAAGCACCAGGCTTACCAACCATTGCAACGAGTTCCTCCTGCATTCTTCTATAGGCACCAGGCTTACCAACCATTGGAATGAGTGCCTCCTGCATTCTCCTATAGGCACCAGGCTTACCAACCATTTGAATGAGTGCCTCCTGCATTCTTCTATAGGCACCAGGCTTACCAACCATTGCAACGAGTGCCTCCTGCATTCTTCTATAAGCACCAGGCTTACCAACCATTGCAACGAGTTCCTCCTGCATACTTCTATAGGCACCAGGCTTACCAACCATTGCAACAAGTGTCTCCTGCATTCTTCTATAGGCACCAGACTTACCAACCATTGGAATGAGTGCCTCCTGCATTCTCCTATAGGCACCAGGCTTACCAACCATTACATTGAGTGCCTCCTGCATTTTTCTATAGGCACCAGGCTTACCAACCATTGCAATGAGTGCCGCCTGCATTCATCTATAGGCACCAGGATTACCAACCATTACAAAGAGTGCCTCCTGCATTCTTCTATAGGCACCAGGCTTACCAACCATTGCAACGAGTGCCTCCTGCATTCTTCTATAGGCACCAGGCTTACCAACCATTTGAATGAGTGCCTCCTGCATTCTTCTATAGGCACCAGGCTTACCAACCATTGCAACGAGTGCCTCCTGCATTCTTCTATAAGCACCAGGCTTACCAACCATTGCAACGAGTTCCTCCTGCATACTTCTATAGGCACCAGGCTTACCAACCATTGCAACAAGTGTCTCCTGCATTCTTCTATAGGCACCAGACTTACCAACCATTGGAATGAGTGCCTCCTGCCTTCTTCTATAGGCACCATGCTTACCAACCATTGCAACGAGTTCCTCCTGCATTCTTCTATAGGCACCAGGCTTACCAACCATTGCAACAAGTGCCTCCTGCATTCTTCTATAGGCACCAGACTTACCAACCATTGGAATGAGTGCCTCCCGCATTCTCCTATAGGCACCAGGCTTACCAACCATTACATTGAGTGCCTCCTGCATTCTTCTATAGGCACCAGGCTTACCCACCATTGCAATGAGTGCCGCCTGCATTCATCTATAGGCACCAGGATTACCAACCATTGGAATGAGTGCCTCCTGCATTCTCCTATAGGCACCAGGCTTACCAACCATTGCAACGAGTGCCTCCTGCATTCTTCTATAAGCACCAGGCTTACCAACCATTGCAACGAGTTCCTCCTGCATTCTTCTATAGGCACCAGGCTTACCAACCATTGCAACAAGTGCCTCCTGCATTCTTCTATAGGCACCAGACTTACCAACCATTGGAATGAGTGCCTCATGCATTCTCCTATAGGCACCAGGCTTACCAACCATTACATTGAGTGCCTCCTGCATTCTTCTATAGGCACCAGGCTTACCAACCATTGCAATGAGTGCCGCCTGCATTCATCTATAGGCACCAGGATTACCAACCATTACAAAGAGTGCCTCCTGCATTCTTCTATAGGCACCAGGCTTACCAACCATTGCAATGATTACTTCCTGCATTCTTCTATAGTCACCAGGCTTACCAACCATTTCAACGAGTGCCTCCTGCATTCTTCTATAGGCACCAGGCTTACCAACTATTGCAATGAATGCCTCCTGCATTCTTCTATAGGCACCAGGCTTACCACCCATTGCAATGAGTGCCTCCTGCATTCTTCTATAGGCACCAGGCTTACCAACCATTGCAACGAGTGCCTCCTGCATTCTTCTATAGGCACCGGGCTTACCAACCATTGGAATGAGTGCCTCCTGCATTCTTCTATAGGCACCAGGCTTACCAACCATTGTAATGAGTGCTTCCTGCATTCTTCTATAGGCAGCAGGCTTACCAACCATTTCAACGAGTGCCTCTTGCATTCTTCTATAGGCACCAGGCTTACCAACTATTGCAATGAATGCCTCCTGCATTCTTCTATAGGCACCATGCTTACCAACCATTGCAATGAGTGCCTCCTGCATTCTTCTATAGGCACCAGGCTTACCAACCATTGCAACGAGTGCCTCCTGCATTCTTCTATAGGCACCAGGCTTACCAACCATTGGAATGAGTGCCTCCTGCATTCTTCTATAGGCACCAGGCTTACCAACCATTGCAATGAGAGCCTCCTGCATTCTTATATAGACACCAGGCTTACCAACCATTACAAAGAGTGCCTCCTGCATTCTTATATAGACACCAGGCTTACCAACCATTACAAAGAGTGCCTCCTGCATTCTTCTATAGGCACCAGGCTTACCAACCATTGCAACGAGTGCCTCCTGCATTCTTCTATAGGCACCAGGCTTACCAACCATTGCAATGAGTGCCTCCTGCATTCTTCTATAGGCACCAGACTTACCAACCATTGCAATGAGAGCCTCCTGCATTCTTATATAGACACCAGGCTTACCAACCGTATCAATGAGTGCTTCCTGTACTCTTCTATAGCCACCAGGCTTACCAACCGTCGCAATGAGTGCCTCCTACATTCTTCTATAGGCACCAGGCTCACCAACCATTATAACGAGTGCCTCCTGACTTCTATTAAAGGCACCAGGCTTATCAACCATTACAGTGAGTGCCTCCTGCATTCTCTTGTAGGCACCAGGCTTACCAACCATATCAATTAGTGCCTCCTGCATTCGTCTATGGGCACCAGACTTACCAACCATATCAATGAGTGCCTCCTGCATTCTTCTATAGGCACCAGGCTTACCAACCATTGCAATTGTGTCTCCAGCATTATGTATTCTTCCTGTAGGCACCAGGCATACCAAGCATCACAATGGGTTCCCCCGCATTTTTCCTGTTTGTACCAGGCTTACCAACCATTAAAATAGTATCTCCTGTATTCTTCCTGTAGGCACCAGGCTTACCAACCATATCAATGAGTGCCTCCTGCATTATTCTATGGACACCAGGCTTACCAATCATTGCAATGAGAGCCTCCTGCATTCTTCCTATTGGCACCAGGCTTACCAACCATTGGAATGAGTGCCTCCTGCATTCTTCTATAGGCACCAGGCTTACCAACCATTGCAATGAGTGCCTCCTGCATTCTTATATAGACACCAGGCTTACCAACCATTACAAAGAGTGCCTCCTGCATTCTTCTATAGGCACCAGGCTTACCAACCATTGCAACGAGTGCCTCCTGCATTCTTCTATAGGCACCAGGCTTACCAACCATTGCAACAAGTGCCTCCTGCATTCTTCTATAGGCACCAGGCTTACCAACCATTGCAATGAGAGCCTCCTGCATTCTTATATAGACACCAGGCTTACCAACCATTACAAAGAGTGCCTCCTGCATTCTTCTATAGGCACCAGGCTTACCAACCATTGCAACGAGTGCCTCCTGCATTCTTCTATAGGCACCAGGCTTACCAACCATTGCAATGAATTCCTCCTGCATTTTTCTATAGGCATCAGGCTTACCAACCAATGCAATGAATGCCTCCTGCATTATTCTATAGGCACCAGGATTACCTATCATTGCAATGAATGCCCCCTGCATTCTTCTATAGGCACCAGGCTTACCAACCATTACAATGAGTGTCTCCCGCATTCTTCTATAGGTACCAGACTTACCAACCATTGCAACGAGTGCCTCCTGCATTCTTCTATAGGTACCAGGCTTACCAACCATTACAATGAGTGCCTCCTGCATTCTTCTATAGGCACCCGGCTTACCAACCGTATCAATGAGGGCATTTATTTTTAAGACAGAATATAATATAATATAATATTCTGATCATGGATTACAGCACAGGAGGTTTCCTGACAAGGTGTTCCTAGCCGAAATCCCTCGAAAGTCACTTCTTAACCCTAGAATAACCTCTAGAATTTTTATGCAAGTAGGTTCGTAGTCTGGGTATAATTAAACAAATTCCATTCTCCCTACGGGCCATTTGGGGAATGAATCATTGGGCCCAAGCACAGTCCGAAATAAATAAATAAATAAATAAATATAGTTAATTAATATATAAACAAATATCTCTCATTAACTAAAGAATAAACAATAGGCTTCGTCATATACATGCTATCAACAAATAAATAAATTGTGCTTTTTTATGTTTGACGATGTCGAAATATAAATATTCTATGTCAGAAAATTGTATCATAATGAGGGTCATTGTAACACTATTTTTCATTATGAAACAGTTTCTCCCACCAATCAGAGCTCAAGAAACAGTTGTGTGAGCAATTAGGTAAGGATAGCATCGCACCTGCGCTGACTTCCACGGCCTCCTATTTTAAATTTCACTTCGAGGCTAGTGTCATATTGGGGAATATTTGAGGAGGCCATGGTCAAATACAAGGTATACTCTGCGTCCCATGCGCTCTGTTCAGTACATAAAACAGGCGAAATCTCGACAAATACAGGGTCTTTATATTTGCTTGACAAGGACATTCTCGCTCACGCGCTCCGTCAGTGACGGCTCAGTTGCCGGCAATCGCGTGCGCATATGTTCGGCAGAATACGGTGCTTAAAAGCAGTATCATGCATTTTTACTCACCATGTTTACAGTAGATGTTGAAAATGTTCCCCATCCGCTGCCAAACATAATCGGCATCTCCTTATGAAGTTTCCGGTTACTTCGGTTTATTTAGCTTCAGTAAGGAAATAATGACGTCTATTTTTATTGTTTACTGAACCAGTACGTTTGAACCTATTAGCCATTTTTTTATTGTCCAATTCATAGGAATGGGTCTCCCTGGAAATTTCACTCGATACTTTTGGCTTGTTCTTGTGCACGATTTCCTGCACTTATTGTCGTATTGTGCAGATATACACGTTCACGTAACGAATATTTCACATAAGGCATTACAGTACTATATACAATCACAATAAGACACTATACAATACGATATACAATACACAGTAGATTTATAAAACACCCAATTAGCTCGGAGCTCACACGTCTACCGCAGCAAGAGCGTGGGAGTACGGCCGAGGACCGCGCGCGCCAACCTGTAACACCCGGCGAAGGTCGAACGGAATCGCCTTGCCAAGCAAAAATAAAGAGCCTGTATTTATGAATATTTATATTCGAACATAAAATAGTTATAATTAACGTCGAACATAAACAGTCGTATGCAACTCGCCTATAATGGTAATTAAGACACTCGTATGGAAATTATAAAACTCGCTTCGCTCGTTTTATAAACATACTCGTGTCTTAAATATTGCCATCATAGGCTCGTTGCTTAATGTACTATTATAATACAGGGTCATAGAAAAATAATACCTAGATTTAAAAAAGAATATAAAATCCAAACCTTTTATGTTAAATGAGTGATTATTTCACTGTGTGGTTACTGGTTAGCGCGAGTTTTGTTTAATGCATTAGGGTGAGCTTGGTATGCGCGGACTAGTTGCCTAACGAAATCCACGACTATGTTCGTGATTCTCCCAAAGTCAATGAGTGGTGCGGGTTACTTCATGACCAAGTTATTGGACCTTTCCTTTTCGCTGAAAGAACTATTACTGGCCTAATTTACCTCGACATTCTTGAACAGTTTGTCTTCCCTCAACCCCCCTCCCCTAGGGGCTCACATCTAGTGGGACGAGGGTTGGCGACCACGGGACCCCAGCCGAGTCCGGCATTGCTTCCACTTAGTTTTGCCGAGCTCCTCTCCGTCTTCTTTCCTGTCGACCTCTCTGGGTCAACACTTGTTCTCTTCCGACCCTGACGGTATTAGGATATCCGAGACCTAGGGAGTCTTTCACTTTACCGACTTAATTGGCCCTTGTCTCATATTTCCTGATGCCCTCATTCTTCGAGGGGTCAGCCTTCTTTCTCTTTTCATGTTATCTCCTGCCTTCTGCTCAAGGTCCTCAAGGAGGCTGGGTGTATGTAGCCCCACCACTTCTGGTGCACCCTGGATATAGCTACACCCTCAGGGGCTCACGGCTGGTGAGTTTGGGAGTTGGTGACCCCGAGGGATTCCTGAGCTGGGTCCGTTTTGTCCCCTTTTTCATCTGACCTTGAGGCGAGCCTTCTCCTCTTTCACTTTCTTATATGCCTTTCATGGCTCTCCTTCCTTCCAAGTCCTTCAATCCTCATTCTTCGAGGGTTGAGGACATTTCTTTTCTTCCTGTCCTTTTATTTCCCTAATCCTTTCATTGTTTACCATTTCTTCTTCTAGTCTGTAAGTTTGTAGTTAGTATTAGTCAAGGCTTCATAACGTAACAGAATAGTCAAAAATAACGAATTAATTTTTGTTACGTTACTGCTTCCGTACCCAAAACAAATGGTATATGGATAACGATTTTAGTGCGGCAACGAAATAAGGGGTTATAATTTTCCCTGGTTTGTGCTATTAACGTTATAACCAGCAGAGGTAAAGATTCCGTTATTTTAAAATGCGCTCCCGTTAATAACGTTATAAGTCTAGTAACGGTATGGCAGCGATTTTGACTCGCTGCGCGCCATCAATAACGTTATTCAGGCAGAGTGATCGATTCAGTTATTTCAAAATGCAAACCTACTAATAACGTTATAAGCCTAGTAACGGTATACGAGATATTTTAACCAGTTATACGCTATCAATAACGTTATTCAGGGCAGAAAAATTAATTCTGTTATTTAGAAATGTGAACCCACCAATAACGTTATAAGCTTTGTAACCGTATACGAGCGATATTTACGAGCTTTGCGCTATCAATAACGTTATTCATGGCTGAAAAATAATTCCGTTATTTAGAAATGCAAACCCACCAATAACGTTACAAGTCTAGTAACGGTATACGAGCGAATTGTACCAGCTATACGCTATCAATAACGTTATTCAGGGCAGAAAAAATAATTCCGTTATTTCGAAATGAGAACCCACCAACAACGTTATAAGTCTAGTAACGGTATACAGGTGATTTTTAACAGCTATGCGCTATCAGTAACGTTATTATAAGCGGAGAAATTGTTTCCGTTATTTCAGAAAAGATTCTCGTCAATAACGTTATGGAAGTGTCTATTTGCCCGCTACCCGGACAAGCATTGAAGGTGACCGTGAACTCTGACGATGCTGGGCCATATGTACTCGTAATTCCTGGCCAATTATTTATTCAAACATAGGATAATTACTTCTTGAAATATCGATGTTATTCAACATAGAGATTTCAGTCTGAGCGCGTGCCCCATCAGACAGGGCAAGGTACTTTGCTCGTTTCGATCGTGGTCATACTGTAACCTACGTTAGAAACATGTTTCCTAAAATCAATACGATGGATCCCATTGATTCGAAATATTTCTTGTTGCTTCATATAGGGGTTTGGAACATAGCCTATTGTTCATCAGTCCCATGTAGTTGAGGTGTTTATGGAATTTGTCTGATAAACTTTGTTACTTTTGGAGTTGACATGGCCTTGACTTAGGAACTATCCACGCATTTTCCTGGAGTAGAAGTGGGAAACCACGGAAAAACACTCTAAGATGACTAAGATTGGAATCGAACTCACCATCTCGCAGTGTTGCCATATAAGGCAGAGTGTAACCTACACACCAAACTTTCACTCCTTTGTGACCAATAAGGGTATTTCTTTCCTAAATGAATCCGCCAGTTCTTGCTTTTCGTTTACTTGTTAGCCTATTTTCATTTAGTAGTGATAGAAGCCATTTTTCAGTGATGGTTATTTCTAATGAAGAAAGCTATTAAGTCGGTCAACACGAATTCCGTGTTGACCGAATGAAAAGCTTTCTTTATTATTTTCATTTATGAAAAAATATGCTTATGACATCACATTTAGTCCGTGTGTGTGCGTATGTGTGTGTCCCCCCGAATAAAATATAAACGGCTGGAGCGATTTCAATGAAACTCGGTAAGGTCATAGTAATATTTTGTCCGACCCCGACAGTGATCTTCAAATTTTGTTACAGCTCACCAATCCAATATGGCGACTGTGCGAAATATTTCACTGGCATTCCATATCTCCGAAACTATTTTACCGTGTTCGAATTGATTGGGGGAATCGATTTGCACACATACATGGCCGCCATTTGCAAACTATTGGTCCGATGACCTTGTAGTTTAGTCAAAAGACGGTCGCCATATCCGTATATGTTGTTGCAAAATTTGGTAGAGATCGGATGATTAGGTTAGTCGTAATTTGATTTAAGCTTTGAACATTTGGGTGGCCGCCATTACGTTTCCGTCAAGATGGCGGCGATATAAAACATGACACTGAGGTTCCCTTTGCTATTTCTACCTCTGTACCAAATTTCGTTCAATTCGGTTTCACCGTGTTCGAATTGATAGGGGGGACAGACATTCCGAGTACACACACCCACACACACTCTCACACACACAGACACACAAACAGACAGACACACAATTTTCGGCCCTGTGTAGATCTCATAAGTCTAGTTTCATTTTTTGCAAAAATCGAAATTAGGCTAAACATAGGCTTATGAGATCACCTTTTGTCCGTGTGTTTGTGCGTCCGTGTGTGTGCACCAGGGCCGTGCAATGAGCAAGGTGAAGCAGTGCTAGCGAGAAATTTAGTACTCGTGCCGGTGAAGCGCAGCCCTATCCTGCCCATTTCTGAGCAGTGCAGCACAACATCACACTAGCACTGCAGTGCACAAACACTGCCCATTTGACGGGGTGCTGCAATACGTTTGGTACTGAGCGCAGAGCCTGGACTCGAGGCGCACTAGACCAAACATTTTGTCATATGCGTGTGGTCTGCCGTGCTCATAACGCCTTTGGGCATGGGGAGCACAAAAATATCATAGTGGGAAAGTCACACATTAAAGAAACATACCGAAGACGTATAAAACATGATATTTTCACGTACATGAACCAGATCTGCAACAAGGATACAGGAAGTTGCATACCTTTTGGCTTAGTTATTGTTGTTTTAAGGGGCAGAACTACGAGGTCATTTGCCCCTGCTTTTTGGTGATACAGCAGGTGCAGCGAGATATAATAATCCTAAAAAAGGAATCAAGCATATTGGTAATCATGCATGTGACAGTAACAGGGGCCGGTATGGAATCTGGAGAGTTAAAATATGTTTTTTTAATTTGTTGACATAATGTCACAAACCAGCCGAGGTAGCTACACACGCTAACGTGCATGGTCAGTCTACACCGAACTCGAAACACCACACACAGCCATTTCATGCCTTACCTCATTAATTTCATTTGTCATGAAATCCCCTCATGAGATTGACGTCATGAAGGGCATCTATCCGTAATATCATTCCCACAAGGAAACTGTCTCACCACAACCCCTACCTCATAGCAACCGAAATAATTACGGGTAGAACAAAAAACTACATTAGGACTATAAAGCTATAGTCTATTTCAATAACAAGATTCTGAATTCACCAACTGATTAGATCAGGGCCATCCAGTCATCATAGCGCTCCGGGAGCGCGGTCGCGCTCGGGGAGCACTGGGTAGTCAGACTAGCGCTCCTTCCCCTTCGGTGGCGTAGTCGGTAGCATGCTGAACTGCTGTGCCCAATATAGCGGGTTCAAACCCGGCCGAAGTCGTCGGATTTGTTAAGAGCGTTAAAAATCCTTCAGTATGCCTTCCTTCGGAGGGGAAGTAAAGCCGGCAGTAGTAAGCGTTTGCTACACTCCAAATATTGCATCATCATGACCAGAAATTGCGTAATCCTGATGACGTCATGTGTCCTTAGAGCGACCACGTGGTCCAGGAGCGGGGCATGTGCACTGCACGTGTTAGCGTGGGAAGGGGTTGACCTTTTGGCTTGTTTATGTGATTGTGATAAAAAGTTAATGGGTGTTGACGGCATGGGGGTTGTTTATTAGGATGGTAACTCGAAATTCAGACTCCTCTTCCACTCCTACAGGGGAGTTTCTTGGTTCGATTCTGTGTTTTGTTATTTAATTCCCGGGGCAGCCTGTGTATCATGGTTATTAAGTATTGATTGATTATTGAATTATATTTTGGTAATTTCCCAAGGAAGTGTAGAGAGTCTTGTGTGTCATAACTTTTGAATGAGAGTGTACGGTGAGGCACTCGACATAGCCGGATCGCTACCAGACATGTGGTGTGCAGCTGTTCCGTTTTTGCTCGCGCCGTGCGGCAAGCCATGAGAGTAGCCAGCGCATGTAGTGCATGGTTGTCGTTAAGGTTTTTGCTCGCGCAAGCTAAATAAGTAATCAGATGTTGTAATGCGACACTCTGTTTAAGTACGACATATATTACCACAGCGTGGGAGTGGAGTTGTGTTACTCCTTCTCGCTATGTTATGTCTGTTTAATTTAAATGATGTTAACATTTTTTGTGTTCTGGCTTGCTTCATGATCTCAATCTGGTTAAAGTGTTTTATATGACATGTATAACTTTGAGTGTGTGAAATGAATTTCGATCTGTTTGTTTTTAGATTCCCAGATGTCATTAGTCAAGTCTGTAATTTTTAATGCGAGAACGAGATTGGATGTTGGTTCCCAGAGCTCCATGTGAAAATGTTTAAAATAGCTTTTTGCAGTTTGATATTCGCAATATATAAGAGCACATAGCTATGAAGTAACACTTAGTTTCAAAGCAACTCAGTTAACAATCAACATGACCATGTATGGAAATCTTTTAGTTAAGCTCCAGCAGCTCTATGAGATAAAATCTCTGAGAGAACAATCAGAGAGGCTGGGGCTAAACTTCGCAGTGAGCGCGTTCAAAGTGGAAGAGGACGTTTGGTTCAACGGGCTTAGCAATCTTCAGCAGGACATGTATAATTGCGAGTTATTGGAAATAATTCGAGACCGCCAGCATTGTAGAGAGTTGACGGCGGATGGCGTAACCCCCCACATATTGGGGGTGATCATTCAGCGGCTGGAATCAATCGACTCCGACAGTATCGAGCTGCTCGATTTTCCACCGCTGGAGGAAGAGAGTGTGGGGGGTGAAGATCGTATGGATGCCGAAGAAGGTGGAGAAGAAGAAGAAGAAGAAGAAGAAGAAGAAGTCCAAATGATTAATTAAATGGACGTTGGACAGTGGGTGTTTAAAAAAAAAAAATTAAAAAAAAAATAATAATAATAATAATAATAATAATAATAATTTGTGTGGTGTAAATCTTTTTTAAAAATATATTTATTTGATCATTTGTGGTTTACATTAATTATATAATATGAATTAGTGAAAAATGATATGATCTTCGTTCTTAAAGTGGTAAGTAGTTCTTTTTCCAACAAGCGGCAGAGAGAATTGAAGATGCTGTGTTGTTTGCAGAGTGGAATATGCTGGTCTTGTGCACGGGGTAAGTACAATCATTCTTTTCTTTCTTGCGTGTGTTGGTTTTAGTGAGCTGAAAAATATATATATAGAGACACATTAATAATAATAATAATAATAATAATAATAATAATAATAATAATAATAATAATAATAATAATAATAATAATAATAATAATAATAATAATAATAATAATAATAATAATAATATCTTTTGTGAGGAATAAAAAATAAAAATAAAAAAACTTACACTGTTCTAATTATAAGTTATTTTTGTTGGGGATCCAAGAGTTGTGAGTTGAATCGAATCCAAGCCAAGATACGAAGGCTCGGGTTCCTTTTCTACGTAGTACTTTGTCGACTAAGTAAATATTAGGATGTTTTGTTCGTTGTAACTCTGCTTCGTAGAACGCACCAAATATTGGGATATTTTTATTATCTTTTAAAAGATATGTTCGTGGATTAGTATTTTGAACTTTATAAATTGTAAATAATTCTGTTGTCCAATTACCTTCGTACCCTTTACTGAAGTGTTTCTTGATTTTTGATATTCTTACAATGTCGCCGATTTTATATTTTGGTTTTCTTAAAGTTTCATTATATTGTGTTGGCAAGCGGGGTGGATTGTTTCTTTTCACATCATTAGGTTTCATGCCAATGCTGCGATGTATTTTGTGATTATACTTTACTAGTAACTCAGGCAAAATATGTACCCATCGGTAAGAACCTCGTGTTGTGAATTCTTTCCACATCGATTCCTTAAGAGTTCGATTAAATCTTTCTATCACACTCGCTTTAATGGAGCTGCCAGTGGAATAATGCTTTAGATTTTGTTTCTGAGACCATGTTTTGAATTCACTGTTATAAAATTCCGTTCCTCGATCGGTGTGAAAATAATTGGGCAATCTTTTACTTTGAGAATAAACAAATTTTAAGCTTTTCACAATCTCACTTCCTTTTTTGGTTTTAAGAGGAATTGCCCATGCATATTTCGAGTAAACGTCAATAATGGTTAATAAATATTTAAATCCATTATTCCATTTTGCAAGTTTGGACATGTCCACAAGGTCAGCTTCATGGAGGTCATCGATTCCTTTGCTAATAACACGTCGTCTTTTAAACTTTTTTCTAAGCGGTGCGTGAAGTTCTTTTGCAATTTCTCGTCTGATTTCGTTCATAGTTATTTTCCAAACAATGTTTTATAACATACTGTGCATTGTTTTACAAACGTTGGAATTTTTATTCAATATATCCAGCATTTCTTAGTTCTTCTTCTATTGCAAAGATTTCGCTGTCTAGTCCTGTGTGACCTGCAGCTTTCGATGCAATTAATGTTTTAAGTCTTGATACCAATTTGTTTGGTTCATTCCAGTGAACGAATTCAATATTGTTTCCGCCTTCAAATTTCCAAATGGCTTGTGGCGCGATGTGTTTTTTTTGACCATATCCAGTATGCATTGTAGTATTTGCTTCTTCATTTTCATCTGCTGTTTTTATAATTCTATCTATGTCTTCAGTGAGAAGGGGTTCAATTATATGTCTATACTTATAAGATTGCGTTCCTCTTGGAGCTGCATTGCTTGTATAATTTCTTTTGTGCACGTTTGAAACATTTAATAATTTCAAATATGAACTTAAATCACTCCTATCTATTAGAGTGGGGTCTGGTACTTTCCTTTGAATCAATTCAAGTAGACCTTCTGTAATAGGAAATTTTTCACCGCCAACTTTTATCCACTTTTTATCGAAGAAAACTCGTTCGCGTCCCAAGTATTGTTTATCATTTCTTATCGTTATACCAAATGTTCTATCCACGTTTTGTTTAATGAACGGATCAAAGTAGCGGTTAAGTAGTGAAATTATTTTGATGCTATCTCCATCTTCTTCGTCTGAAGTAGCAGTGGATTCAGAATCGTCATATTTTCCTTTTCTTTTTCGATTTTCTTTATTTTGAGTCGACGTATTAGCAATAGCTACAAGTTGATTTAATGAACTTGTTACTGGTTTAAAGTTAGTCTCTATATCTAATTCTTTTCGTCTAACATCATCTTGAAGTGAAAGATACTTGTCTTTAACATCTTTTTTTAAGCGAGAAAGTTTATCCTTTACTCGACTTTCAGCTTTAATCTTTGAGCTCTTCTCCATGACTAAACGGAAATTGTGGTTGTTTTACTTATTTATAGTGTATTCAAAATCGATTTGAAGAGGAAGATCATCAGTTTTATGTTTTTTCGGGTCTCTAAGTCGAAACTGAATTTCATCTTGCTCTTCAACGACAATATCACTACCATCCAGTTCAATCTCTTGACGTATATTTAAAATTGCATACACAATTGGAGATCTTGGTGAAACAAAAATTGGTTTTAATACACCTTTGTAGGGAAGTTGGTACTGTATGTTATGATTATGAAGCGTGTATACTGGTGAATGGATTGATGGTGTGTTGGAGAATTTCAGAATAAATTTCGATAAGTTCTTTTTCTTTACTTCATCTTTTAATATACCATATTCTTCTTTGGATGCAGTAAAACTTTCGAGTGGTTCTTTGTTAACCATTTGCTCAATTTTTTCCAGTTCAGTTTTTAACTTGTTATATTCTTCTTTGGATTCAGCAGCATAACTTTCAAGATCTTCTTTTTTAACAATATTGAGATTGTTAGCAACACCCTCAATACGAGTTTGTAAATTGCTTAAAATTTCTTTTAGTTGATTAACTTCAGTTCGTGACGCAGCATAGTGTTCTACAAACCGTTTATTTGTCACGTCTTGGTCGTTAACAGGGAACTCAACATTTGTTTGTTTTTGATGTTGTAGATTGTTTACAGTTTGTTTCAATTGATCAAATTCATGTTGGGAAGCGGCATATTGCTCAACAAACGTCTTATTTGCAACATCGTTATCGTATATGGGGTTGTTTACGTGAGTAATTCGTCTACTCATCATATTTAAAGTTCCACCATCGTCTACGTTTAAAACGTTTTGTTTATTAAATTTAGCGATTAAGTCTTCTAGATCTTTTCGAGAGGCAGCAAAGTTTTCTAAGTAATATTTGTTTATTGCATCTAACGAATCGATTGGTTGAGATATGTTTGTTATTCTTCTATTTAACATATCTACAGTTTCATCATCTCTGTTTATATTCAAAAGAGATTTTTTAATTTCATCGAGTTCATTTGTTACATGAGTTTTAAGAAAAGAATACGTTACCGCATCTTGATTTTGAATTGGATCTTTAACATTTCTTATTCTTTTGTTACCCAAGTCGAGAGTATCTTGATCATACGGGAAGTGATCTTCTGAAAATTCTCGCACTAAACCATGAATGAATTCTACTCGTTGTAACACTTCTGTTATTCGGGTCTCAAGATATTTTTTTATATTCGATGTATGTTGCTGCATTGCAATAAGGTTTACTGCATCATTTGCAGATGATGGTAAAGCTAAGCCCGCGAGACGTTTGTTTTGAAAGTCAAGTTCTTTTTTCTCTATTTTACAAATTGAAAAAATTAAACCTTTAAGCTCGTTAAAGTTACGTTGTATGTCTTCTTTAGACTCGATTTTATTTAGCTCATTTAATAACTTCACTACATAACCTTTGTTGCATGCATCTTCAACATGTATTGGCATTCCAACATTTTTTAACCGTTTGCCGTTAATACTTAGATGTCCGTCGCTTGTTGTTGTTGTTAGTTGATTTTCATATTGCACTAGCTTATCATCAACATATGATTTAGTTGCAATATCATGTCGTGAAGTCGGTCGTCCGATAGACACATTATTGGTTTTGTTAAACGATGTCATAGTTAAGTTGTTAACCACGCAAAAGCTATAACACGAATGGCCATTTACCTCTTTTTGAAGTCATATTTATAACTGAAAATAAACATCAAATCCATTGCGATATCGACCATTTTGTAAATCGCTATCTTTATCGATAACCAAAAAACCAAACTTAGAGTTTTGCCAACAATACGAACAAATATCAAAGAACTGTTCATAGCTCATATCTGTATTTACATGATCGTTATATACGTGACGCAAGTTTGTTCCGTCTTGTTTAAAAAGAATTAAAAAATTAGCGTTATCTCTAATTAGATGTTTAGGTATACAAGAATATGTTTGACAAAGATAAAATACGTCAACGTCGTGATGACGACCTCTACTGAAATAATCTTTCATGTGTTGTTGTTTATTGCTGGCTACATCATCAAAAACAAATATAGAGTTTTTTCTAGCCATTTCTGGAGGCATTACTTCATCATTATCGAAAAAAAAATCACTTTTTATTTCTTTTATGGAGTCCAAAAACTTTTTTAATTCAACATATTTACTTTGAGCAAGTGATTTAGAATAAATATAAACGTTTTCAAAACGAACTCCATTTTTGTGGCATAATAAATTTAGCATTACGTTTGTTTTACCGCAGTTCGATGGACCGCAAATGATACATCGAATTGTGTTCGGTAGTAAAACACCATGCTTTCTTTTTTCACTTTTACTCTGGTTTTCAGCATTAGTAAATGAAATTACTGGTAGAGTGTTTGACTGCTTAACAAACTTCAACATGTCTACGTTTACGTCTGAGAATGCACACTGCACAAAAAATCACATCACATCAACATATATTGCTTCCACACGTATCATAACTTGTATTATGTGGAATAATAGTAGGATTTTCAGGATTTAAATCAACGTTGCCGACGTAAAACCCTCTTATATATGGACAATATGGCGCCCATTTTTCATGATCATTTAAAGGATTATCGTTTTCCCTCCAATTTTCAATTTCAATCTTACAGAATATACATTTCACCTTATCACCATGTCCAGTATAATAAAACCCTGCTGGTGCTAAACAAAATTCGTTTGGACAGGGAAGAGGCCAATTTTGAAAAGTTTTAAGTCTTTCATATTCGCATTTCAATTCTATGCTAGGAGAAATATTGTTTACGTAGGGGCAAGAAAAAGCCCATTTCTTATGTTCTTCAAACGGATCATCATCTTCTTCCCAATAACTAAGTTGCAGATTACAGAAAGCACACCTAACCATATCCTTATATCCAAAATAGAAAAATCCTGCAGCTGCTAACCATGCAGTGTTCGTAAAACTGTCTGAAGACCAGGTCTTAAATGTTTTTAGCCGATCTCTTTCAGATTTTAAATTCATTTCTTTTTGACTCAATATCATTTGCATTAACTGTTTTTTGGAATACTTTACACAATTAAAATACTTCATGATGCTGGTTTACTTCACAAAGAAAAGATGTTCACCACACAAAGCTAAATGCGAACTGACATGAATCAACAAAACACGTTGGCTAATATGCACGTGTTGGGTTGGCCGAGCGGTCTAAGGCGTTAGACTTAAGATCTAATTTTCAGAAATTGAAAGCGAGGGTTCGAATCCCTCACCTGACAATATTATTATTATTATTATTATTATTATTATTATTATTATTATTATTATTATTATTATTATTATTATTATTATTATTATTATTATTATTATTATTATTATTATTATTATTATTTTATTTACATGTAGAGTGAGGAGGTAATTGATCATTAATAAGAACTTTCATATGAAATGGTACAAAAGACATTTTTTTTTTTTTCTTCTTTATTCATTTAGAATTACAATTAATACAATTTTATTTCTCTTGAAGTAATCTCATTCTTTTTTTAGTTGTCCAGATGAGTGTGGCTGTGTTGAGATGATCTTCTTCTTTTTAGTTGTCCAGATGATTATTTTCTGTAGACAAAAAAAAGATACACTGTGTTAAAAAGCAAACTAAAAACAAAATATGTATAGCTGTCAACTACAGTAGTAGATCTAAATTATTCACCTTTTATAGATAGCGATTACAGTTGTCACATTTGCAGCGAAGATGAAACAGTTGAAATTTCCTCTTTAGATGATCTGGTAGATGTTCCCACTCTAGACGAATTCGTTGTGGTTCATATATAGTCAGCACGTTTATAGGAAAGTAGTTCCAATCAAACTTATTAAAACCTCGAAGTCCACTGTTTCGAAACTTGTTTATTATCGAACACACGATTTTCATGATGCCATCAGAAGAATTTAACCAATGTTGAACAGCATTGACGTTGAATTTAGCACAACTATTGCTTCCCATTGCTAGAGATGGTAAATGTTTTGGACAATCTGTAGGTAAACGTTGGCTATGCCTCAACATTAGGTCTGACATTCCATCAATCGTATTAAGATCGAATAATGAGTCTGGGGAAAGTGCTTTTAGTGCAAACAAAGAAAATTCCTGTGGCAAATTATATACAACTAAATAATCATATTTATTCTTAATAGACTCAAAAAAAGAAGAAAGAGTTTTTTCACAATATGCTGCAACCCATGTGATCACGGGGCTGAATGAAGGTATATTGCCGTTATTTAACATACAGTAAGCAAGTTCCAAACTGCCGTTTGGTAGCTTGCGAATGTCTGCAACTATTGGTTGCTTCTTATTCCACGTGCCAGCATCAGTAGAAGGAGAGTTTGTTGTTGTCAATTCCATGATTGCAACTAAAGTGAGAATACTTGTTTACTTGCTTGCTTATAACTTAGCAAATATTGGTTTAGATAATTACTTCATTCGTTAATGGTCTGTAAGATATTTGACGATCATGAATAAGAACACAATAAAGAGTTGTATCTTCAGGTATATTCTCACTTGTCTCGATTTCAATTCGCACATCGACTGAAGATGTCTTCACTGCTTCCACTTGTTCGAGACAATTAATTACAATAATAGGACAAAGAGACTTAAATTCATCTCGTGAAACCAGAGTCTCTGAACGAACATCATCGATCTGATAATATACATTACGAAATTTAACAAACATGTCATACAACTCGCTGTAGTCATTTATGGCAATTTCAGAAGTTGGCATTTCATAGGGATAAAAAATTGAATTTAAAAAAACTCTTATAGATTTAATGTTACAATGGTCGAAATAGGAAGAGCATGTGTTTAGTAAATTTCTTCTAGTTTGAAAACCTAATAAAAATTGACGCGGTTTTTGAGTTTCAGAAGTTGTCATTACAGTCCAACTATATTTAGTTGTTCTAGGAAGAGAAGGCAAGACGTGAACATCCCACGATCGATAACCAACCTGAATGGGAATATTTTTCTGCATTAGTTTTAATCTTTTAATTTGTTCTTCGTCTGATAATAATAAAACGGGAATTTTTAGATAAACTTTAAATAACTTGACCTTAGAAAGATCGTTTTCGGTTGTCGATTGCAACGCACGTGCGTCACTTGACGATCGGAGAAGTATTACCTCATGCTTGCAGTTTAAAATCGGCTTTCTGTAATCCTCTGCTATTCCTAACAGGTTGCTTAAAGGAAGTATTATATGAAAACGTTTTGTGTTACTATCAACAATATTTGCTTCACTTGCTGGCGTTGTTAAAGAGGGAAAATAACCGGCATTTTGTAAAGCTGTATATTCGTTTTTTGAATATGATGCAAAGGTTTTTATAGAACTTGTTATACCTAGATGGCGTGTACGATCAATTTCTTTACCATTTAACGTGATGCGAATTTCGCTAAAAAGATTAGCCCCAAAATTTTGGTCAGGATGCGCTGTAGTAGAAGCAGCTGGATTTATGTTAGAAGTAATAATTTGACCTTCTAAGTGAAGAACACCTTCTGATAATAAAACTATGTTTTCTTCATTTTGAATCGGTATTCGAATTTCATCATTATTTTCGAATTTATTAGCTGAATAAGGTTGATAAACTCTTTCTTCTCGTCGCACAACTCTGTTGTCAACCTCTCTTTTATCTGTTATGTTAAACATGTTAACAGCTTCAACTATAGATAGAAACTAAATAAGATTAACAATTGCATATATATTTATATTGAAATTAAAGTACGCGATAGCCTAAAGACTGTAAGAATTGTTTGTTGTTACTCGATAACTGTTTCTTAGATTTCAAGGTGCGATGTCGTTGTTTGTTTTTTTTACAAATTTTAGCTGATTGATTTATATTATTTTTTCGAATCAGAGTCGACTTCTTTTTTTTCAAACTTTGAGTATTATATAGTATAACCATATTTGTGATTGTTTTCTAGTATGCTTACTCAAGTAGAATGAAAACATAACAGTATTTCATTACTTTATATAGCAAGATATCGTGCTGGACGAATAATTAATTCTACAGTTAAATCTTCATCTTGCAAATCAATGAGCTGTTGAAGATGATCTTCAAGTTGCACAGATACATGTTGAATAAGCTTGGTGTTCATGGGCAAAAAATTAATCGTTGTTGGTTGTACAACAATCGGGTAACCAGCAGGAACATGAGCTTTAAAATTATATAAAGAGTGTGTTGGTTTATGGTTCAAATAAGAACTCGTACCAAGCACAAGGTTGCAACATACTCGAATACTATTAACAGTGTTAATTTTAATCATATATTCAGAATGATGAGTTGTGTTTGCCTTGAACTTTCTATGAGAAAAGCCTAACAAATCTGCAATAGAATCTGCAACACCAAAATCTATAGCAAACACTTTCGAATGTAGTTTACAATGATAAAAGACTTTATCATAATTAATATAAAATGATGGGAATTTGTCTTTGTCGCCTAATAAATGTTCAACTAATAAATCATCAATCTTTTCACTTAATTGTTTTAACGTATAGCTAGCATTGGGTATTATTAAAATCGCTCTATCCGCTTCGTTCAACTTTATAGCCAAAATGTTATTATTCTCGTTAATTGCAAACTTCATTATCGATTCTATTTTTCGATGAATTTCAATTTCTCTTTTATTCTCTTTAGGGTAAACTTTCTTTTCAATACCTAAAGGCCCTGCTACACTGTTGGCTACAGTGAAATCAATATTAAACGGGGAAGACAAAACGAGACGGTTGTCTCTTTTTCCATCTATATCCTCTTCCACATACAATTTTGTTTTTTCTAAATGTTCTGGTATAAGTTTCGACAATGAGTGATAACTAAGTAAATCATCAAAAGCTGAGGCTAGATCTTCAAATTCATAAATACCCGGTGGTACCACTAAATCAATTGATAAAAAATTAGTAAAATGAATGCGAAATTTATTATTTCTGTTGGTAACATTTCGAATAGAATTAGATGTATACAATCCTGCAAGTCCTATTTCAAAAAACTCTGCTCCTACAAGATGAATCGGGTTCTCCAATGTAACATCAATCTTCGAGCCTTTACCTTCAAGAGTTATCCGTCTTTCGAAAGCCATCTTTGAAATGTTTAAAGACGGTCTGTGTTTCCCTTATTTATACAATACAAGAAGACTAAACATAAATGTCCACAAATCGAAGAAGTAATCGATTGATATGAATGAAAATTATATTGTAGATAGCAATTTTTAAGATATGTTAAAATTTCAAATGGTGGTCTTAAATTACCAATACTATCAAAATAATGCACATATTTACCATGTTTACTGAAAGCTACCCAATGTGAACCGGATTTATCCATCGGTTCAAGGTTAACAATACAGTTTTCATTTTTTCGAGGATATCTTGGTAACGTATCTCGCATAAAGACTCCTCTAAAATTTGGAATCTTTAATTGATGTGCGTATTTAGCTAAATCGAAATTACTTAATGCTTTATTTGGTATTTGGTTAATTATCTTTTGTATGCAGGAGGATTTAAATAAATGCCTTGACCTCCTTTTCCTCGCATTGCTTCTATCATTCGATTGTGTCTTTTCATTTCTTTTAGTTCTTCTTGAGCAGCTTTCGCCTTGTTTATAGCAGACGCCACCCCTGCTGCTCCGCCTGCTAGACCCCCCAAGCCCGACAAGGCTGCAAATATCGGAAGTAGGGGTAAAATACCACCTTGCTTTTTCGATGTTCTTCTTTTTTTTAATCTTTTCTTGTTTTTTTTTTTATTATTTAAGTTTCGCTTACCTCCTCCAATCTTAGACTTAGCTTTCATGATGCCACCCACTGTTAGTGCAGCCGCTCTCTCTCCAAATGATGCGTCACGGGATTTTACGCGAGACCAAGCTTTTGAAGCTAAAATTTCATCAGCCTCTCTTCTTTTGTTTGAATCTTTATGCTTTGCGTAAGCAATGTCGTGCTCTTTGCACGCTTTATCTAATATATTTATTCCTGGATCACCACGGCTCAATCGCTTTTCTAATTTTGTTCCTGGTCCACAATATTCATATCCCGGGATGTGTAATTCCACGGGTAAATTATCAATAGTTTTATTAAGTACACGACTGATTAATGATCCACTTCCTGTTCGTTTATATTGAGTGGTAGAGTTGCTCCTCTTACAACGCACCATTACTAAATGATATGTAATATAAAGTAATTATACATATATATATCTGGAAAATGGGAAATGGTGGGGGGGGGGGAGGTGTTTTTTTTTTTTAAATAATACACACAAAATTTGGGTTATTATTTATTCTTTTTTCATAAGCAAAGGAACACACAAAAAATTAGTAATATTACCGGCATAAAAGTGTGTGTGTGTGAAAGAAATAAAGTAAGTGAGATGAACTGCTTTAATCTCAATTTGTTTCTAATCATTTTTCAGAGAAAAATGACCAAACGGTAAAGTATCAATTCCGTTTTCAGTTATGTGTCTTTTATCTTCGTTTGATGAAATTGCCAACTTATTTTGCCGAACAGTAAATACAGAATGAGATTTTGAAATTATACAAACTTGAACTTTGTTGACTTTTTCTCTGTTATAAAGACACTTTCGATACTCATCAATATTCATACTTTTACTCACACTCTTCTTAATGCCTTTAGCCTTACACAAGCTATTCATTTCATCACACAATTTTATTGCATACATTTTGGGTCGTAACCCCACAAATTCTTCAACAATCCTTCCAGCATTTTCATCTTTCATTAAACCAATTTCACCTTTATTTTGTCTCACAATGCCAAAAGGATTGTTTGTTTCATAGTTTCCAGTATCAAACAAATTTGAATGTTGTTTCATGAACTCATAAATATCATAATAGAATATATACATAAAACTATCGGTGTCTGTGTATAACAACCTCACATTTGATTCAGGATTTGCTAAAATAACATTGTAATGAAAGTCATTCATTTTACATTTAGACAAATCTAATATAGATGCACCAACATATACTGGTTGATTGTGAAAAATCTTTAGTCTACTCATCTCGATGACCATACATTGTTCATCGAATATAATTCTATGTTTAAAATTAGCCTTAGCTATTAAAGACCTAGCACCACGAGCTCCATGCCATTTGGTGACCCATTTGATGTCCCTTAACTTCCTCACATTCATCAGTGAACGACCAAAAATTGCATTATTCATCAATTTATAAAAATTCTTTTCAAAATCATTTTTGGCTTGTTTTCGTTTCTCTGTGTTCACATCAATATATGGTTTTAGCCATTGGCTCTGATTGAATTCAATTATTCTGTGAATACGATCTAATTTCATTCCTAGTTGAATACATTGCTTTAACAATCTATAATGCAAAACATAACGTTCTTTATTATCTAGGGTAGCCATTAGCTTTGTCAACTTTTCGGGACATAGAGGGTAATCTGAATGTTTGTCATGTAACTCTTGAGGATAAGTCAAATCTACTTCCAAAATATATCCAATTTCTGAAGTATCATCAATAGTTAAAACATCAAAGCCTTCAACATTTGCAATCCATTTAAAGCCACCCGTTGGAAGATATTCCATCATCGCATATCCATACAAATTATTAACGTCAAAGTACATTATGTAGGACTCTTGCTTTTTCTCATCATAAGTTTTCATATACTTATTATTAGCAATCGCATGTCGTGTTATACACTGAACATTTCCTCCTCGAATAGATCGTTCAAAAAAGTGTAACATATCAATATCTTGAAGCAATTCAAGTTGAACGTTGGTTATCTTTTTCATAGCACACCAAGACATAGATGGAGCAGTGTAAAAATGAGCTGCATCAATGCCATAAGTTTCCATGCCATTCGATCTAAAATTTTCAAAGACATCCGCCAAAAGAAGTGTGTCAACTTTTAAATACAAATCTGCGTATTCTCCTAATGTTTGACAGGAAAACGTTTCCCACACCGATTGAGCAAACTCATACTCTTCATTCGATATTGTTTGATCATTAAGACTGCTATAAAACTTGGATATTTCAGGTAATTTAGTTTCGTTAAGAACATCCATACTCGTGACGTATTCATAGGGAAACACACCTTTTCTCGCAGTAAGTCGAAACTGTGCATCATCATTAAAATAACGTCGTGTTATTTGCTTTGAATCTTCGCTTAACGAAGATGAACATTGATCTAGTGAACAGGACAAGAAATTATATGTATCGAAAAATCTTAACTGAATGAATCCATTCTTAGCCCGTACATACTTTGTAAACCCTTTGTAACGTTCCATATTCATCGCTAACAATTTTATATGACCAGGATTATGTAACACCTCTCCATCACGTTTCTCGCAAATTTCTTTAATTATAAAATGTCCATCATAGGCTGTTAGATTATGAAATGCTATAGGCAAAACCTTTGTTACTTTGTAATTTAAATTACAACTATTGTGTGCGCTTCCTCTATATTTTCCAGTTAAGTGACAATGATCGCGTACTTTGAGTTCATTAACTGCAATCGGTTTCTCGCAAATGTGACACATTTTACTTGACAAAAATAATCTTTCTTCATTTTCGGTCATCTTTAACATTGGCTTAACCGATAAGTAATATGTTTGAAGTTTATCCACAATACTATAAAGTTCCTTTACAAACAATTCAATGCAATTATTTCCCCTAAAGAGCTTGAAACTGCACAATTCACTATCGAAATTACAATGAAGGTATAAAGAAATGCTGTAAGGAATATGTTTATGTGTTAAAGTAGAGTTATGATTGTCACTATTTGGAAAACATGAGGAAATTGGAGACAAGAGGCATTCAGTGTCTGCATATATTATAAATGGAACTGTATCTTTAACTCGGAATTCTGTAAAATTAACAAATCTTTGTTCATCAGTCGGCATTATGCTTTTTGCAACAGGAAACTGTTTACAGTCTGCAAAGTGAACATTTAACTCATCCTCAAGAAAATAATATGACAAACAACGTCTACATATATAAATCCTTCTGTGAGTGCTAGTGAGGCTTGAACGCACAAGGCGAGCAAGATTTCTAATTAAACAAAAGTGATAACTTTCACTGTTTCCAATCTGCAACATCAATAAGTCTACACTCCTTTCATATACTTTATCTGATACATACAAAGGTACAATAGTAAAAGTTTTTTTTCCTTTTACTTCGTTTGTTCCCATACATACCCAATTGTTTTCATCATATTGTGCTCCAAACACATTTACAGAAATATTGTTTTGGTTTTCAAACTTGTTTAAATATTTCATTTCCATCGGAATTGGAATACCATCTAAATTTAAAACATCTCTGTAATTAGGATAGGAAGAAAGATGATTCACGTTTCGAGTTTTTGGATACAAACCAGCAACCACACTCCACGCAAAACAAGCTTCCTTTGTATCATACAAATTTAGCACTGCATTCTTATTGACTATTACATCAGGCAATCGACTAGTATTGGACATTCCTACTCGAAATCCAACATATTTATTTATATTAATTCTCAAACTATGAATTTTTTCTAAAGCCCACCCGGAACCATTTGCTTCAAATTCGCTCATTTTTGTCAATGTACCTTCAATGATATTCTTATTATAAAATTCATTTAAATCAGTATACTCGAAAACTACCTCATTTTTGATAGCAAAATATTTTGTTTCTGATATGTCGCGAAGCACGTATTGTGCACACAAAACTGAATTCACCTTTAAAGCTTGTACAGTTAACGCTTTCTTAACATACTTTGTAAACCAAATATTAGCATTCGCTAAAAATTCGCGAGGATCCAAAAACTCATTCTTAACATTTGATACTGCAAGTGTGTACACTCTAGAATTGAATGCCGTTTCAATTAACTCACAGCTCAAGAAAGATTCATCCTTTATTTGAATTGTAATTTCTTTGAAATTCACAGCTTGTTGCAATATATGCTCACTAATAACTCTCCAACATTCAATCAACTCATCACTGTTCTCAATCAACTCGGTTTGAGTGTTTTCCCCGATTTGGTATGATACTGAAATAGCACCGTTTAGTTCACTTCGAAAATTAGAAACACTTTCAAATGCATTGTCCAATTGGTTTCTTATATTTTCACTGTTATTATTATGTATTACAATATCGAGCTTTCTACGTTTGCTAGGAGGCGAGGTCATTGTTGCTGTTGTCTAAGCAAATGTCCAATTTGCACTAAAGTTAATACACCACCAACACTTGGTGTACCATCACTGATGTCTAAGCATACGTCCAATTTGCACTATTGTTAATACACCACCAGCAGTTGCTGTAACATCGGTTTACCATAAACCTATAATCTTTTAAAGTATATTCAAGCCATTGTGATAAATTACTGCCTGTAATCTCCAATGAACAATGAACAGCCTCAAAAGGAAATTCATCCTGAAGTTTACCAAGCAAATTGTTTCTATACACATTCAATTTTGTTACATCGTAACACGTCATGGAAAATTCGATTTTGAAAACTTCATCAAATGTATTGTATCCGAAGAAACAAATAAAATGTTCATCTTCACATAATTCTTTCAATAGATATCTTAGAACTGTTTCTGTCACCTCTCGCTGACTATCCTCTGATTTGCTAACATTGGTAACGTAGACTGAAAATGTTGAAATTCCACTCGAAGATGTCCATTTGTTAAAACAAGCTTCTTTCTCATTACGACTCACCTCGTTATCATCTTCTTCCTCTTCTTCCGGTTGTTGAAAGCATACACGATGATACTCTATTAGCGGGTGCGATCGATGATCAGTTCCACTCAGGAAATTAACAGTTTTCCACTTCATTATGCTGGTTGTTTTATTAGTTTTTTAGATAATCTGAAAAATTAAACAAATTAAGAAATAATTAGCAACTAAATATATCAATCGTTATATCAATCAATACATAATATATATAATCCAATACTCACCAAAACATGTCGATGTGAGCGGTTCTTCAACCCAAAATACACCGTCATCAGTTTGCCTTCGAGTACTGTTTCAAAATGACTTGATGTGAGCGGTTCTTCACCCCTAAATACACCAGCATCAGTGTGCCTCCCATTGAGTTTAGTTCATCGATCTCTGATGTGCTTAATTTTGAAAATACTGCTGGTAGAAATACACTTGTTACTTCATCTTCAATGTTAATATCCACAACTATTTTTCTTCCAAACCTCGTCTGTACGGGGCGAATAATTTGGACCACATATGGTAAATCAATGACTAGTTCAGCTAGTTTCTTATTAGAATACTCAGTACAAGATGATAAGTTATTGAACTTCGTTAGAGCTTCCATCACACAATTTGTTCCTCGTCGTTGACTTTCTTTATTTCTTTCACACACACACACACTCTTCGCGCAAAAGTAAAAGTTAAACTCTTCCATGCACTCATCCATTTATATATCCTTCACCCCCACCCACACTCCAGAAACCATATGCTGCAAACTAGCTTCTAACGCAATCATTTCTTTTTTTCCACTATTGCTTAAAGAAGTCAAAGATTACATTCTTAGCCAATGACGTTAAAGGTCAACTCTGTCTCACGCGAACACAGCAGACGAGATCAATCACACTGCTGCACATGGTCAAACTTGCACGGGTGTCAAATGATGGTTAGCATCCAAAGCAAAAAAAAAAAGAAAAACAATAACAGCAGCACACCACATGTGTGGATGGGAACCGCCTCCCCGCTCAGCCCACCCATCGCGGGCATAAACAAAAACATAACAGCAGCACACCACATGTGCGGATCGCTGGCACTGACACGGGTGTCAGATGACAGTTAGCATCCAAATAAACAACCCCCATGACGTCAACACCCATTAACTTTTTATCAGCTTCACATAAACAAGCCAAGAGATCACCCCCTTCCCACGCTAACACGTGCACCGCACATGCTCGCTCCTGGACCACGTGCTCGCTCTAAGGACCCATGACGTCATCCCATGACGTCATCAGGATTACGCAATTTCTGGTCATGATGATGCAATATTTGGAGTGTAGCAAACGCTTACTACTGCCGGCGGTCCCATGTCATAGATTTATGGCATGTAAAAGATCCTTTCACAGACTAAACTTGCGTAAAGCAAAATTTGTTAGGTTAGATTTCGTCAGAACGCTCTATCAAAGTTCCAACGTTCACCACTAGGTATCATTGATATCTGGTGGCGAAAGTTGGAACTACTTGAAATTGAACGGAACTTGTAGCTCACCCTTTAGGGTGTCCGCTGGAAGCAGCTACAGACTCAGGCGAGCCGAACATGTCCTCGGACACTCCCGGCACTAAAAGCCATACGATAAATAAATAAATAAATAAATAAATAAATAAATAAATAAATAAATAAATCCTTCCCCTACCACCACTACACTCTGGCAGCGAGGAGACAGACGATGTTCGGACCACGCTGACTAGATACGTACGTACAGTCGTGCGGCCGACGGCTCTTGTGGAATTGTTGACATATTAATAGGTCTGTTTTGCCATGACAAATATACCGCATACACAAATCGAATGGTACGCCGATGTATGGAATGTGAAGGAAACGAACACAAGTGTTAAGTAAAGAGTATTGTGATTTATTCCAAACTGAAATGTGAACATATTAGAGAGGAAAATTCAACAACAAATTGTGTTCTTTTTAACACATTACATCTCTGATGCACACTAAACATTTGGCATGCCCTTTATAAGCTGTACAGAAAAATGAAATTTCCCATTCTGCTTTAAAGACTGCTGTTGCACCACTCCTTTTTTTTGTATGCTGTTCAGTCATGACCACTGCGAAACTGATTTACTTACACGCTGTCAACAAAGCGCACTGGACTAGACTAGCGACTGATGGTTCGGCTGCACACTTCTGCGTGCTCAGCCAGCCAAGCTCCTCCCACCACTTTTGAAACTGCCTTCAAACAAAGCGCTCGGAGCACTGGCTTAGAGTGCGGCCGGAGCGCTGTCTGGATGGACCTGGATTAGATTGATGCTGTTCAGGGATATGTGAATTCGAGAAACGTGCGTTAGTAAATTTATCAGGTTTTTAAACTGAACAATAGTCCGTCGCATCTGAGGTAATTTATGTCTTTTATTCGTATTTTCAACATCGCCTGAAACAATAACTCATCGAATTTACCTACACATAAGATATACGGCAAAATAATCAAGTTGACATGAAATCCTTTTAACTTTTGGAGTTTTAGGACAATTTTCATTATTTCTACAGTATGGAGACCAAGAGTGCTATTCTGCTCTGAAAATTACAAAATATGTTGTCTGTCTTTCTACCAGCTTGTCGGTATTTCTTTCGGTTGTTTGTTGGTTATTGGAACTATTCGGCTCTTGGGTTATGGTATGCGAACCATCTCTTTAACTTACCAGGGGCTATGTAATGCCAAAAGTACGAAGAATGTACACTATTATAGTTCGTGCAGAAATTACATGGCATCGTGCAATATATTGCGCTGACAATGAAAGATATCATCTTGTGGTGTAGCGGCTAACATTCTTGGCTGTCGCCCCGGTGGTCCGGGTTTGATTCCCTGCCCTGCCAAGAAATTTAATTTCGGTTTGAGGTACTGAAATTGTGTCGATGATACGTAAGTCATCAAGGGGGTGTTCATTTCGAGGACTTGCACCAGGTCAGTGGGAACGTGTTTCCTTTTTTCTACATTCTTATTCTGCAATTCGAACATTCATATGGCTACTCTGAGAGAAAATCACCTCGTAGAGTTGTTAGAATAGCTTCCGTAAAATATTCTCAAAGGCCAATGCTACAAGTAGCCATCGTGAGTTAATCCAATTGCATATTTATATGTAATCCACACATCGTATTTAAGACCATATGCTTTTCACATTCTATGTTCTGGGCATAGGAAGACCTCGAAGTTGATTTCGCAATTTTCAGTGAATGAACATCCAAAGTATAGTAATCATCATGTAGGGAGACCGTGCCACATATATACAGAGAGTGCAAGAATTGCTTGAAGGCATGGTGACGTGGTGCGTAATTTGTGTTTGTACAACGAATGAGGTTGCCATTACGGTGATGATGATGAAAATGGTGGTAACGATGGAGACGGTGATTTACTAGTTAGGAACCAAAGGAATACTTGAGACTTAAGGATTAAGCGGATGTATGGAAAAAACAAAATGAACTTGCTGGTTGATTGCGAAATTGTCTAATCACCATATTTTATGGAAAACAACTTATCCAGAAGAACACATGAAAGGGAGTATCCAAGCACAAATAGGTGGAGGCAAAGGTTGCTCATGTGTGAGACCGTATGCTGCACACACTGCGGAGTGTCTGATAACCTAGCTCACGTTCAAACAACATAATTAAGAAGGAGATTCACTGCAAACTTTAGGAATCACCGACATAGATCTAAGATGCACCTGTAACATTTCAGAAATGTTACGCGATCCATGTTTTCGTGTCTTCATCGTGTTGGAAGCAAAAGTACAAGGGTGCGACAGGATAGAATATACTACAGGCACTACCTACAAGGGCCTTGGTGTCAAACCCCCCCCCCCCTCCCGCACCTAATAAAATCTAAGCGACTGGAGCGATTTCAATGAAATTCGGTAAGGTCATAGTACTATTTTAGCCGACCCCGATCGTGCCTTTCAAAGTTTATTATGTTTCACCAATCCAACATTGTGGCTGTGCGAAATATCTGACTGGCATTCTATATCTCTGAAACTGTTACCGATATCACCCTGAAATGTTGCACGGTGATAAAAGGCACTGCTAGAAGTTCACTTAAGTGACTTTCAAAAACCTGTTCACTACAAAACGAACATGGCGGCCAAGCGAATTTGAACATTTAAATAGACTTTTATGGCGATTTAACCACCTGAACGCAGTGAAACTTGGTACAGCAATTGTTTATATACATTGTAATGCACTGACATCTAATTTTGTTAAATTGTGTACATAAACTCAAGATGGCGGCTGTGAAAAATTTTAAAATTATTTTTTTATTTCTTGTGTCCCAATTATGCGATAGAAGTCAACGTTTGAATAATGAACCTACGCAATAATAGTCATCTAATAATACATAACTATATGGCCTACGTATAATACAATCCAACATGGCGAGTATCCGAAATATTTAGACGGTTCACAAAATCTATGACAGCAGTCAAACTGAAATTTTTGCATGTTGATAGAGTCTATAAACATAAGTTCACCTTTGGAACTTTCAATAACCTGGGGAGCACAAATCCATCCTGGCGGTGACGCGAAATTTGAATATTTAAATGGACGTTTCTCGCGATTTAATCATCCGAGCACAGTGAAACTTGGTAAGGTATATGCTTATACAAATTTTAATCCACTGGCATCTAATTTATTTCAATTGTTTTCAGAACCACAAGATGGTGGCTGTGCGAAATTTTAAAATCTGGTGTCCTAATCATGCGATTGAAGTTTGATTAATACACCTACACATTAATCTTCATGTAATAGAACATAACTCTAAGGCCTACACATATAAAAATCGGTTACCACAGGAACGAAATGTAGTGTTGCCAGAAATAATGTTACTTGAATAAGTCTCTCAAAAAAAATATCCCTTAATACCGTAACTTGGACTAATATTCGGATATCGGTTATGGTAGGAACAACAAAGTAGCGCCCACCAGAAAGGACGTTAAATAAAATCTTCGCTCGTAAAAAAGAGCACCTTAATCGTGCAATGCGTATTAATAACGTTATTCAGATATCGGTTTATATCAGTGGCTTAAAGGCCATATAAATCACTGAAGTTCACAGTTCTGACTTCAGTGGAACTTCACTGAAAATCACAGTGAATATCCACTGAACTTTCCAGCAGTGAAACTCCACTGAAGTTTTCAGTGAAAGTTTACTCGCCTTTCCCGGGAATAGTTATCCGATTTTCCAGTAAACTAACGATAATAGTAATAAATAACCATGTTTAACGAGATGTACAAGCCTTAATAATCAATTTGGTTAAGTATAAGACTGGGGAAAAATAAAAGTATATCACGTTGCCCCAGGCAGGGTTTGAACTTTGATCTGTGGGTAGATTCATGGAATCGAACTGGAAAGCAGGCCATATTTTTTCCATTGAGCTAATGTTAATAACTCAGTGAAGGCTATGGCAATAAGCACACATGATGTTCAGTGCACCATAAAATATCTCTGATAGTCTCACGGAATGTTTCACTTTAGGATCAGCGACTAACGCAATGTCTCAGTGACCAGTGAACTCCTGTGTATTTCCACCGAAGGTCAGATAAAAAGCATTGCACTGAAGATTTCAGAAAAAAATCCCTGAAACATGTTGGATTGACTTGGGATCCAGATGTTTCCTGAAGCTCGTTTATGATAGTCAGCATACGGTCTTCGTCGTTTTCGTCTGTGAGAACAATACATACATCATCGGCATATGCTCGTACCACCACTTTCTTCTCATTGATCGTCCTCCTCCGGAGGAAGGGTTCCTGTGCTATGATGAATAGGATCATAGAAAGTGGGCATCCTTGACGAACAGATTTACGGATGAGTATATTCGATGTTAGATGTCCATTAATGATTACTCTAGATTGTGCTGTTCTGTACAGTCCTGTAATGCATTTAATTAACCCGATAGGAAACCCGAAGGTTCGCATTGCAGACCATAGAAATGAATGTTTTTTTTTCTATCAAAGGCCTTTTGAAAATCGAGACTGACTAGTGTCGTAGGAGGAAGATTAGGTGAAGTTTTCCCATTTACAATAATAATATTGCTTAACACCAACAAGTTCGAGATGACATTTATTTCCTGGAGTCGCACAGGATTGCCACTGCCCTATAATTGGTAGCAGTTGCGGTTTGATTCGGGATGCTATTATTTTTTGTAAAGATTTTGCAATCTGTATTGAGAAGTGTGATAGGTTTGAAATCCTCCATTCCAAGTGGTCTTATGATCTTCGGAATTAAAATAATAATTCCAGCAGTAAATTCTTCAGTTATAATTTGTGGGTTTCCCCTAATCTCCTGGTAAATTTTAAGGAGGTCTTTTCCTAGTATATTCCACATTAATTGATAAAATTCATATGGTATTCCATCAGGACCAGGAGAGCGGTTACGTTGAGTTGGGCGTAGTGTTGTGGAAATCTCTGCCGAGGTGCAGTAATACCACTTGCCAGCATAGATTCATCCTCTGCGGTCAGTCTGGGTGGGTTTTGATGTATGCTCCCATCTGTTTGCTCACTATTTTGTAGGACGTCGGAGAAAAATGTTGTGGAATACTTTGCTCCAATTTAAAGGATATCATCCATGTTCGACTGAGTGCAGCCATGCTCGTCCCGAAGTTTAGTAATGGTCTTTCGCTGCCCTTTACGCCTTTTTGTTAAGATATGGAACAGTGATGAACGTTCTTCTTCTATGACTGAGGGAACAGTGCGTGATGGTCACTGAAAGATACTGGCACTACTGTGGAACTATGCAGGCTATCTCTCATTCCTCGTGCTCTATTCTAGATGCTGATCCGGCACGATAGAAAGTAAATTGGACGTATGTTCCATGTTTAAGTTCCCACACATCATGGAGGTTAAATCCGTCTACGAGACTTTTGAGGCTGCGGCAGTTGTTGAAAGCGCCGGTTTGATCTCGAGTGGTTAAAACACAGTTAAAATTGCCTGCTAATATGATAGTATTGATCGGGCCCTGGAGAAAGTATCTGATGTCATCTTCAAATAAATGTTCTCTTGCCAGACGACCTTGTGATCCAGAAGGGGCGTAGACATTAACAATTTTTGTGTCCTCACATTGCAGAGTAATTATTCTGCCACTCGGGTGTAACTCCACATCCGAAACAATAAATTAACCCTGATCTGTAAACGACAGCTGTGCCTGGGAGAGATGGGCCAATATTTGCTATGTATCCGTACCCACTCAACCAGTCTAAGTTTGGATCATTTACTCCCTGAAGCAATAACGTGTCAATATCAAAAGTCCTGAAAGAAATCCTGAAGTAGAAAACGTGTCGTCAAACTTATGATGTCATTGATATTTAATGTGGCAAAACGACGCAAGACACTCATATGCAAGAACAAAAGGATGACGATGACAGGCATCAGTATGTTTGAGTGCATTTAAACGACTATGAGCAATTATTTGAGGGGATCATTGGAGTGATGTTTTACTGGTGTGCACTTCCAGTGATTTACGGCGACTACGTGATGCGTTTCGTGTTTGTGTGTAATATGATTTAACTTCTTCCCTCGCAGTGTTTTTGTTGACAGTTTTCATGTGAAGAGCATGGGTCTCATTAATGTTGGCTTTATCTGTGACCATGGGTTTAGCTCCTGTTTGTGGAGGTAGGGCACTTCCGCTGACGTCCGTGACTTTTTTTTTACTGAAACTGATTGCAGCATCAGAGGTGGATGTAAACTCTGCCCCCAATGTAGTAGATAGGGTTTCCTGAACTATGTCTGTGCTTTGCGCGTGAAGTAATTAGGAGCGAACGGTATTGTTAGCTGGAGGGTGCTTCGAATGTACTGAGACTGTTGGGAAGCCTATTACTTGTGAGTGTTCTCGTTCTTCTTGTATGGCATCCTGAAATTCCATGTCTTTCGACCACGTAAATTGGGTTTTGGGTACGTCATTAGTGACAGGTTCGTTATGGCTAAATGTCCCGACATTTTGGTAAGAAAATATTTCAACAGATGGCATCACAAACGAAGCTGAATTTATTTATTTTTTAGCCTATTTTCAATTTTGAATAAATAGGCTTATGAGATCACCTTTTGTCCGTGTGTGTGTGTGTGTGTGTGAGGTGTGTGTGTCCCCCTAATAAAATCTAAACGGCTGGAGCGATTTCAATGAAACTCGGTACGTTCATAGCACTATTCCCGGCGACCTCGACCGTGTCCTTGAAATTTCGTTACGTCTCACCAATCCAGCATGGCGGCTGTGCGAAATATTTCACTAGAATTCAATATCTCCGAAACTGTTACCGATATCGCCCTGAAATTGTGTACGGTGATAAAGAGCACTACTAGAAGTTCACCTATGATGCTTTCAAAAACCTGGTGACTACAGAACCAACATGGCGGTTAAGCGAAATTGAGACTTTTAAATAGACTTTTCTCGCGATTTAACTATCCAAACGTAATGAAACTTGGTACAGCAAATGTTTATGAACACTGTAATGCACTGGAGTCTAATTTAGTTCAATTGTTTACATAACCTCAAAATGGCGGCTGTGCGAAATATTTCACTGACATTCTATATCTCCGAAACAATTACAGATATCAGCCTGCAATTTTGTACGGTGATAAAGGGTACTGATACAAGTTTACCTATGTACATTTCATAAACCTGTAAAGTACAAAACGAACATGGCGACCAAGCGAATTTGAAATATTTTAATATACTTTTCTCGTGAATTTACTCTCTGAGCGCAGTGAAATGTGGTACAGTAAATGATTTTGCAGATTGCAATGCACTGCCATCTAATTTAATTCAATTGTTTACATAACCTCAAGATGGCGGCTGTGTGAAATTTTAAAATTAAGTTTTTATTTCTTGTATCGTAATCATGCGATCGAAGTGAAAGTTTGAATACTGAACCTAGGCAATAATTGTCCTTGATGGTACATAACTCTATGGCCTATACATATAACAATCCTAAATGGCGAGCTTCCAAAATATTTAGACGGTTCTCAATATCTATGAATCTTTTACAGCAACCAAACTTTTTTTTAAATGTTCATAGAGAGTATGAACATATTTTCACCTATAGGACTTTCAGTAACCTGGTGAGCACAAATCCAACATGGCGGCGACGCGATGTATAAATATTTAAATGGACGTTTCTCGCGAATTAACTATCCGAGTGCCGTGAAACGTAGCACGTTAACTGCTTATACAAATGTTGATCCATTGGCATCTAATTTATTTCAATTGTTTGCATAATCACAAGATGGCTGCTGTGCGTAATTTTAAAATCTCGTTTTTACTTCTTGTGTTCTAATCATGCGATTGAAGATTGAATACCACACGTACACAATAATCTTAATGTAATAGTACAAAAATAAAAATCCAACCTGGCGACCATCTGAAATATTTAGACGGTTCTCAATATCTACGAATCTGTTACAGCAATTAAACTGAAATTTTGTATGTTGATAGTGGCAATTAACATGAGCAGGATATATGAAAATAGGCTGTATAGTTCTTCACGGAACTACTTGTTTTTTCTTAAAGGGGACCTCCGATCTGCGATCTGAAAACTGCTATGTACTCTGTCTAGTAGGAGAATTGAGATTAATTCATCGCTAATTTTTTTATTTCAAAAACAGAAAAGTTGCTGTTTATATTTTAAATATCTCATTACAATTTTAAAAGAGCGGGTAATAAGAAAGTTGAGTTTTATTCACTGATTCCAAAGCCGTATCGAAAACCTAAATCGGTTGAATAGAATCGTCGGGATCACTTGGGGAAATTTTTGAATAAGAGTGTAACTGTACTTGGAACAAAAGGCGTGGTAGCCTATAGTAGAACAAGGTCGGCGAGAACGGGTGGGAGGGGGGGGGGGGAGGGGAACGAAAGTCAAGTGAGAGAGCGATGACCTTACCTGACGGTAAGGATTCCTCAGCATCTAGTCCGATGTTGTGATTGACTGTGACTGTGATGGCTAGTTCTGAATTATTGGCCAGTTCTGGATATTTCTGAGTGATCCTTTGATATCTTACCAGTTTGTAATTACTACTTCTAGTTTTCTATGATGTTTTTCCTGATTTTAGTTCATTGATCCCTTTAATGACGTTTTACTTAATTTATTTTACCTGCAACAGTATTATTTTTAGTGTTCGTTAGGTGTACGATGTACTTATAGGTACGACTGATGGAGAGCATTACGGTCATCATTCATTCATTCATTCATTCATTCATTCATTCGTTTATTTGCAATTGGGGCTGTGTCCCCCGGTGGCAAATTAGATATACATAACAAATAAATAATTGTACATAACAATTCACTAACAATTACACTGGAGTATTTACACAAAGAGTCAGTCTTTTCTTAAACACACCTATATGTTTGGAAAAAGGCTCTAAAACTTCGGCAGGTAGAGAGTTCCAATTATCAATGGCACGGTTTACGAAAGAATATTTACCATAGTTTGTTCGCTGTGGTCGGCCCTTAACTTTGAAAGGATGATCGCTCCTACCCATGTAAGTAGGCTTTTCCATACGTTTGCTAAGCTCACCCCATGCTGGTTGATTTGTATACGTGTTGTACATAGCGCCGAGTCTAGATTTCATCCTCCTAGCCTCAAGTGATTCCCACCCAAGTTTCTTTAACGTACGGCTCACACTGCTCCTGGGATTAAAGTCACTGAGCACTAATCTAGCGGCCTTTCTTTGTACCATTTCCAACTCATTTATGAGCCCTACTTGATATGGATCCCAAACCGCCGAGGCGTATTCCAGAATAGGTCTTACAAGTGACAAATAGCCTAATTCTTTAGCAGAGGTACTACTTCCTTTTAATACCCTCATTACAAAGTGCAGGGATTTGTAAGCTTTAGAAACTACACATTTTACATGACTACTCCATTTCATATCATTTCTTAAGTGAACGCCCAAATATTTGCAAGAATCTTCTTCTACAAGTATTTCTGAGCCAATGTTATATTGAAAATCTTGCCTTCGCACTTTCCCTATTTTTATTAGACTACATTTTCTTGTGTTTATTTTAATTTTATTTTCAATCGCCCACTTATAGACCAGGTTCAGGTCATCTTGAAGTACTGCATTGTCTTGTGAGTCATGTATCTTTCGATATATTACACAATCATCCGCAAACAATCGACAGTCACTGCGAATCCCATTTGGTAAGTCATTTATAAACGCCAAGTGCAGTTAGTTTTACATTTAAGATGAAAAATGGAGCCACCACCAAAACCGATTCAAGGCAGGACTGGCATGCAAAACGAAATGTATTATCAATTTAAATTAACGTCGCGAAATTAAATTGTTCAAAGGAATAAAATTTCACTCCTGGCGTGAAATAAAATTATAAACAGAAATTTAATTTCGCTGCAGGGGCGAAATAAAATGCATCACTGACTTTAAATTTCGCTCCCGGTGCGAAATAAAATTCGTACCAGACTTTAAATTTCGCTCCCAGCGTGAAATGAAATCCGTTACAGACTCTTAATCTCGTTCCCGGCTAGAAACATAATTCTTAACAGACTTTTAATTTTGCTCCTGGCGTGAACTAAAATTCATTATAAGACTTTTCATTTCACTCATGGCGTGAAATAAAAAACGTTAGTCTTTTAAATTCGCTTCCGGCGCGAAATAAAAAAAAACATTACAGAGAATTTCACTCCGGGCACGAAATAAAATTCGTTACAGACTTTCAATTTCACTCCCGGCTCGAAATAAAATTCTTTACAGACTTTTAATTTTGCTCCTGGCGTGAAATAAAATTCGTTATAAGACTTTGGATTTCGCTCCTGGCACGAAATGAAAACCGTTACAGTCTCTTAATTTTGCTCCCGGCGTGAAATAACATTTTTTAACGACTGTTAATTTTGCTCCTGGTATGACAAAAATTGCTGGCCCCATGGTGTTGGGGGTATCGTGCCTGCCTCTCATCTGGGGGTCCCAGGTTCGCTTCCCGGCTCCGTTAGTGATTTTAGAAACGGACGTGTGGGTTGGAACGGTGTGCTCGAAAACCAAGATTAACGGCCGAGGGAACCCGATGCGCTGACCAATATCTGAAGACTTAATGGTTGGGCAGCGGTCGCTTGGTAGGTCTAGGCCCTTCATGGGTTGTAGTGCCACGGTTTATTTTAATGACACAAAATTCCCAAACAGCATTTAGTTTCGCCCCCGGCGTGAATTTAAAATGCATGGAACATTTCATTTCATGTCTGAAATTAAATCTGGTCTAATATGCGAAACAAAATGGCTGTGGAAGCGTTAACATTTTAATTTCGCCGTGAGCGCGATATTCGGGTGCGAAATGATATTGATTGTCAGCGCGAAAATTTAAATGGAAGCAAAATTTAATTCAAAGCACAATAACATAGTGAAAAGCGACGCAAAACTAATTGCAGTGCGAAACGAAATACTGTACGTGGCCCAGGGGTTTGATGTCGTGCCGTGGTCAGTATAAATGCGCTGAGGGTAAGAAGGAAGTAGTAAGGAATGTAGAAATGAGAGGAATGACCCCTCACCCCTGTTGTTCGAGTTTTAACCCCCCTCCGAAACAGAACTCCATATACGCCGCTGGTACTACCACAGACGATTTACTGTTGTTTGTAACTCTTCAGTCCTTCAACACTAATTTGCCCGATAAAGTCCAGTCAAATTAGACCAAAAATTATGCGTTTGCTGCATTAAATCATGTAGTTCCAAATGTTTCGGGAATGTGTAGGGGGAGGTCCCCTGAACAACACCTAATAAAGTCCCGTCAATATCAGGTGCCGTGGGGGACAGAGGGGGCCTCAAAGCCCCCATTTTAGGTAGATTTCATTAGAAAACTAACTATTGCAATGGGTACCATGTTTCGACTTCCGGAAAATTTCGACATATCTTCGCGTTTCACATCCCCGAGACCCCAAAACCACCGTCAGTTCAAAAGTTTATATATAATTTATGTATATATGTATCTATATATATATATATATATATATATATCAGTTTCTTGTGGACACGATAACTGCCGTAATTTTGTACCAATCACTTTGAATTTTTTACATAATATGTATCCCTATAAAATCTCGGTCGAGTTCGTTAATGGGCAAAATCGGTCGAAGGGGGTGAAAATGGGGGGCTTTTTTCGAAAAAGTGACATTTCGCTATAACTCTCTTAATACGTGAAATATCGAATCCATTCAAAGTTCATAATATGTGTCGGATAAGTGCCAAAAATTTATGTCAAATAAGTTTTTTGATAGCACCAACCATTGACCAAAGGGGTGGAAAAAAGTGGGTTTTTCGGAAAACATTAATCATATCTCTCTCAATAGGCACAATATCAAAACCGTACAAAATGGAAAATATTCCCCTAATAATTACCTAAAACTTTTGTCTGAAAGAATTTTTGATATGACCCACCATTACGCCAAGGGATGAGAAAAATGATTTCGGAATTTTAAAAAATGCCAAGTGCCATCAGAGGTTACCATAACAACGCTTTTAAATTGATAAGGGATGATCTATCAGAGGTTGCCAAGACAACGCCATTGACGAGATCACATTCATTTTTAGCCTACTTTTCACACTTTTCAAAAATGAGGAAAAAGTAGACTTATGAGATCGATCCGGGAAAATGTGTCTGTCCTTCTGTCTGTCTGTCAGTCCTTCTGTCTGTCTGGCTGTGTGTGTGTGCCCCCCCCCTATCAACTCCTAAACGGCTGCAGCAATCGAAACCAAATTTAGTATGAGTTAAGTTGTATACCGGAATATCTCAGGCCCATATTTGAAAAAGATGTCAGTGCTACCAACTGCTAAAAAAACGCACTAGAAATTTGAGCTCCATGTTGGATATCTTCGAAGGTATACATGGGAGCTATTATAAAATTGGCACACATGTAGATAATACTATTTCAGTTTAATTTCCAGGTGGCCATACATGACAGAGTTGCCGAAATATTTTTAAGCCTTCTGATAAGTCCAATATTTAAATGCATATAACTTCTACACTATCAATTGGATTTCAACCAAATTTTGTATGTAATATATGTACATAAACAGGTATGACTGAGTGTATTCTTAAGAGCCACCAGGGCTGCCAACTGTCAATAAATGTTATCTCTATTATTTTATCTAAATACCAACATATCTGAAAGTATGCAAGCCGACAGGTTTAAACTATGCACACGTAAATTACCTGACATTTTACATTAATTTGGAGTAACTTATATACGTCAGTTCTACCAACATGATTCTAAGCCTGATGATAGGACCAATTTTTAAATACATGTAACTTCTATACCAACAAATGGATTTCATCCAAAATTGGTACAAAAAGATATAATATTTCAGATTATTTCTGACCAGCACTCGCATGACATTGTTTCCAACATGCTTTTACGTGTACTAATAGATCCAATGTCTGAATCCATGTAACGTCCTTTGAACTTCAACCACATTTTGTATTCTGTACCTTAGGAGATGGAAGTGAGAATATATTCAGTCACCAGAGCTGCCAACTGTATTGCTCTATTAGGCTACATTATGCCTAGTATACCTTATTTCGAACTAATTAAGACATTTCGATATTACCCACTTAATTTCGTCATTATTCTAGATAGTTTCATATACTGTAGATTAATCTATGGCATGAATCTTAATTTTAAGAAAAGTAGGCTCTTTAGTTCGTCACGGAACTTCTTGTTCCATCTGACTATTAGGGAAGCGGTTAACTGGTAGCATGCTGAACTTCTATGCCTAAGGTCGCTGGTTCAAAGCCGGCCAATGTCGCCGGATTTTCTAAGAGCGCTAAAAATCCGTCAGCATGCTTTCCTTAGGAGGGGAAGTTACAACGTTCGTTGCAAGTTGCTGGTTGCGGTGGCATCTAGCAGCCAAGATCACAGCTAGGTGTCGTTGACGTTAGTATGTGGTACAAAATTAGGTACTACTACTTAAAATTGACCGTCTGCTGACCTTACCTGGATTACAGACTAATACAGTCATCACAAATAACACCGTTTATCAGACAGATTCTACACACACCCAATGTACACGGGGTTACATGACCACCTTGTCGCAGTCCCTAATCTGAGGAACTAACCAACATCTCTGCGGGAGATAAAATTTTGCGTGAAGAAGTAACAGACTGTTAGATAGTTACATTTGTATCCCACCATTAGGGTACCTCCTAATAGCTGGAGCGATTTGTGGATTCAGGTGAACCAAGTCAATATGAACAAGTACCTAATAAACAAGATGTTCAGTAAAGAACATATAGCCTACTTTCTCCTAAATGCATGGGTATTGTTATAACTCTTTGTCCTTTTCAAGGAGTATGATTGAATGTTGGTTGTAGTAGCTTGTTGAAATACAACGTGCTATAGGGATATTAAACATGAATATGAGGTGCCCTTTGCTAGTGCTTCCTCTGTACCAAATTTCGTTCAATTCGGTTTCACCGTGTTTGAATTGATAGGGGGAATCGATTTGCACACATACTTGGCCACCATCTGCAAACTATTGGGCTGATGTTCTTGCAGTTTGGTCAGAATATGATTGCCACATAAAGATATAGTGTTGCAAAATTTGGTAGAGACTAGATTATTAGGTTGGCCGTAATTACATTTTAGCTTTTAACATTTGGGTGGCCGCGATTACGTTTCCGTCAAGATAGCGGTGATATAAAACATGACACTGAGGTGCCCTTTGCTAGTGCTACCTCTGTACCAAATTTCGTTCATTCGGTTCCACCGTGTTCGAATTAATAGGGGGAATCAATTTTGACATATGGATGGCCGCCATCCGCAAACTATTAGGCTAATGACCTATTAGATTGGTCAAAGGATGCTCCCTCCATAAATGTATGTTGTTGCAAAGTTTGGTAGTGATCGGATGGTTATGTTAGTCGTAATTTCATTTAAGCTTTAATCATTTGTGTGGCCACCATTACGTTTCTGTCAATATGGCGGCGATATTAATCATGACACTGAGATGCCCTTTGCTAGTGCTATCTCTGTACCAAATTTCGTTCCATTAGGTTTCACCGTGTTTGAATTAATAGGGGGAATAGATTCTGACACAAAGATGGCCGCCATCAGCAAACTATTAGGCGAATGACCTATTAGATTGGTCAAAGGATGCTCCCTCCATAAAGGTATGTAGTTGCAAAATTTGGTAGAGATCGGATGATTAGGTTAATCGTAATTTGATTTAAGCTTTGAACATTCGTGTGGCCGCCATAACGTTTCAGTCAAGATGGCGGCGATATAAAACATGACACTGAGGTGCCCTTTGCTAGTGCTACCTCTGTACCAAATTTCGTTCCATTCGGTTCCACCGTGTTCGAATTAATAGGGGGAATCAATTTTGACATAAAGATGGCCGCCATCCGCAAACTATTAGGCGAATGACCTATTAGATTGGTCAAAGGATGCTCCCTCCATAAAGGTATGTAGTTGCAAAATTTGGTAGAGATCGGATGATTAGGTTAATCGTAATTTGATTTAAGCTTTGAACATTCGTGTGGCCGCCATTACGTTTCAGTCAAGATGGCGGCGATATAAAACATGACACTGAGGTGCCCTTTGCTAGTGCTACCTCTGTACCAAATTTCGTTCCATTCGGTTCCACCGTGTTCGAATTAATAGGGGGAATCAATTTTGACATAAAGATGGCCGCCATCCGAAAACTATTAGGCTAATAACCTATTAGATTGGTCAAAGGATGCTCCCTCCAAAAAGGTATGTTGTTGCAATGTTTGGTAGAGATCGGATGGTTATGTTAGTCGTAATTTAACTTAAGCTTTGAACATTTGTGTGGCCGCCATTACGTTTCTGTCAATATGGCGGCGATATAAAACATGACACTGAGATGCCCTTTGCTAGTGCTACCTCTGTACCAAATTTCGTTCCATTCGGTTTCACCGTGTTTGAATTAATAGGGGGAATTGATTTTCACACAAAGATGGCCGCCATCCGCAAACTATTAGGCTAATGACCTATTCATTTGGTCAAAGAATGCTTCCTCTATAAGGGTATGTTGTTGCAAAATTTGGTAGAGATCGGATGATTAGGTTAATCGTAATTTGATTTAAGCTTTGAACATTCGTGTGGCCGCCATTACGTTTCAGTCAAGATGGCGGCGATATAAAACATGACACTGAGGTGCCCTTTGCTAGTGCTACCTCTGTACCAAATTTCGTTCCATTCTGTTCCACCGTGTTCGAATTAATAGGGGGAATCAATTTTGACATAAAGATGGCCGCCATCCGCAAACTATTAGGCGAATGACCTATTAGATTGGTCAAAGGATGCCACCTCCATAATGGAATGTTGTTGCACAGTTTGGTAGAGATCGGATGTTTATGTTAGTCGTAATTTAACTTAAGCTTTGAACATTTGTGTGGCCGCCATTACGTTTCAGTCAAGATGGCGGAGATAAAAAACATGACACTGAGGTGCCCTTTGCTAGTGCTACCTCTGTACCAAATTTCGTTCCATTCGGTTCCACCGTGTTCGAATAAATAGGGGGAATCAATTTTGACATAAAGATGGCCGCCATCCGAAAACTATTAGGCTAATAACCTATTAGATTGGTCAAAGGATGCTCCCTCCGAAAAGGTATGTTGTTGCAATGTTTGGTAGAGATCGGATGGTTATGTTAGTCGTAATTTAACTTAAGCTTTGAACATTTGTGTGGCCGCCATTACGTTTCTGTCAATATGGCGGCGATATAAAACATGACACTGAGATGCCCTTTGCTAGTGCTACCTCTGTACCAAATTTCGTTCCATTCGGTTTCACCGTGTTTGAATTAATAGGGGGAATTGATTTTCACACAAAGATGGCCGCCATCCGCAAACTATTAGGCTAATGACCTATTCATTTGGTCAAAGAATGCTTCCTCTATAAGGGTATGTTGTTGCAAAATTTGGTAGAGATCGGATGATTAGGTTAATCGTAATTTGATTTAAGCTTTGAACATTCGTGTGGCCGCCATTACGTTTCAGTCAAGATGGCGGCGATATAAAACATGACACTGAGGTGCCATTTGCTAGTGCTACCTCTGTACCAAATTTCGTTCCATTCGGTTCCACCGTGTTCGAATTAATAGGGGGAATCAATTTTGACATAAAGATGGCCGCCATCCGCAAACTATTACGCTGATGACGTATTAGTTTGGTCAAAGGATGCTCCCCTCATAAAGGTATGTTGTTGCAAAATTTGGTAGAGATCGGATGATTAGGTTAGTCGTAATTTGATTTAAGCTTTGAACATTTGTGTGGCCGCCATTACGTTTCCGTCAAGATGGCGGCGATATAAAACATGACACTGAGGTGCCTTTTGTTAGTACTACCTCTGTACCAAATTTCGTTCCATTCGGTTGCACCGTGTTCGAATTAATAGGGGGAATCCATTTTCACACAAAGATGACCGCCATCCGCAAACTATTACGCTGATGACCTATTGGTTTGGTCAAAGGATGCTCCCCCCATAAAGGTATTTTGTTGCAAAATTCGGTAGAGATCGGATGATTAGGTTAGTCGTAATTTGATTTAAGCTTTGGACATTTGTGTGGCCGCCATTACGTTTCCGTCAAGATGGCGGCGATATAAAACATGACACTGAGGTGTCCTTTGCTAGTGCTACCTTTGTACCAAATTTCGTTCAATTCGCATTCACCGTGTTCGAAATGATAGTGGGGGACAGACATTCAGAGTACACACACTCACACACAAACAGACACACACACACACACACACACACAGACTCACACACACACATACACACACACACACAGACTCACACACACACATACACACACAGAGACAGACACACTTTTTTCGCCCTGTGTTGATCTCATAAGTCTACTTTCATTTTTTGCAAAAATCGAAAGTAGGCTAAAAATGAACCCCAAATGACAAGAAGGTTACCATCCCCATAAGACAGTAAAATGTTAAAAATATGCATAGAAAGACGACAAAATGTTAACTAACCTCCAATTGTAAAATACTTTCTCGCAATAAATGAGGTCTCATCCTCCTACGAAAACCTGCATATTTTGCCTATTATAGCCTATCCCCTAGTTTGCCCGGTGAAATCTACCTCCGCCTTCCGGCGTGCCGAGAGGATTTTTTTTAGTTTTTGGCGCATAACTTTAAAACGGTGCATCGCAGAGAAATTTGTATACCATTTAAACGTAAAGAAAATTAAATGCCCTACAAAATGGTGTAATCATATGTATCTTTATGTGTTACTGTCTCCGAGATATGAGCCAGTGAACATGGAATATTTGAAGAAAAATATGCCGCGCCTCACGTTTCTCGTCTAATTTGCCCATCCAATCCTTTTACCTTCCATTTTACAGGACACTCGTAAGGAAGGAAGTTGTAGACCATTAAATGTCCTTCAAGAATAGATATACGTATGCTAATTTTTCTTCGATCTGTCGATCGTTGGAGCGTTTTGACGTATGGCGGTCGGTTTCGAGATTTTGCTAGTGAACTGCTCGTTAGTTTACTTCCGTTTTCAACGGCTTTAACACTCTGTATTACGATATTTATTGATTCTGCAAACATAAATGGTATTTATTACCCATATAACTAATATATAATATATACAGGGTGAACAAAAAATGCCGCACTTGGAGGTCGGCATGCGATTCCTCATCCAATTGCAAGACAAAAGGTTCAATAGCAAAATCGGATCGCGTGCTGTTTGAAAACACAAGTATGAAAACGAGAGAGAGCTGGCAACACTGTCACATCCTGCAGTGCATCGGAATGTATACAGATCAAGCACCGAGTTCCTGCGAGCTGTTTTTGGCCACGCTAGATGTAGTTACAGCGTTGACAGGGCCTCGTTTCTTAACATGCATTTCTGTTAAACCTATTGGCCTAGGATTTGCAACATAAACTTTTGTCGTGAATTTCGACGAGGAACCGCATGCCGACCTCCAAGTGCGGCATTTTTTGTTCACCCTGTATTATATATGAAAGTATGTGTGTCAACTGTTAATTTGCAACACTAATAAACACTAAAAATCTAGTAGGCCTTTCAAACGGCGAATATTTTTTTCATATCCTTTTAATATGCATGTATAAGACCCCTCCCCATCTGAAATAGAATGTACTTAATACACTGTTTACATAATATTAAGGTAAGTAGGCCTAAGTTTATTATGATATTGTATCCTATGATATTCCACAAATAAGAATATAAGACAGAAGTAGAGGAAAGAATTGATACTGGGAGATAGTAAAGACAGAGACGGCCACACATCGAATTAAAAACCGTCAATTGTGAACAACAGACGACCTAAACGGAAGGAATAATAATAATATTCCGAGATATCTGACGACCCAGGAAAGGAAATAATCTTCTGGAATATGAGATACCATGGGATATGCCTAAGTGACTGATCCCTTTCCCAATCCGGTACGGTTGAAAACTCCAAAGATCGTGGCTATTTGAACTGATACCAATGGCTGGAGTGTGGTCTGATATGGCGGTTGAAGTGACACTGATGTGTGATGTGAAGGATGAAGGGGGGACTAACACGATGGAGAGGCATGAGTGATTCTGTGTTGGCGAAATGGGTTGGAGGGGCTCGTACAGGTACAGCCATAGATTCTTCACTAAGCGTAGAGCATTTTGCCGGAGTCCATTCTGTAAGTGGAGAACAGCATTTCAACTTTTGAGCATCACGAATGAGCAGGGATGACCAAGACAGAAGGAAGCTTTCACAGTAGTTGGCTGATCACCCGCCTTTTTCTGTACGTGATTCTTTGATGTCCCTTTCAACCGGAGTAATAGTACCCAGCAACTTCAACTGTTGCCAACCATTGGGAATCGGAACCCCTACAAAGGGGACTTTTGTTGGAAGTAACTTTGCAGAAATTAAGCAGTGTAAGAAAAACCCAGAAGTCCCTTTGCCTGCTATGAGCAACACTATCAAACTGGACAATGATGTAGTGGTGGTCGAGCCTTTAATGATTTTCCAGAGAACCTTAATTAACAAGAGAACTGAAGGGGATGTGGAGGAACTGTTGAAGTGTGAGTTAGCCCCATATCCCACGACTCTTTTTGACGAAGGGATCATGAGGAAAACGAAAAAGGCCGCTCTCTACGATGCCTTTCCTTCATGCAGTCAAATAACCAACCTGAAGATCTGTTTCACGGTAATCGATGGTGACTTTCTTCTTCATAGGGTAAAGTGGAACGACACTAAGTTCGCCTTTATCTGCAACCAATATGTGTCTTACGTTATCAACCATTACTGTTACAACTCTGCTGTTGTGTTTGACGTTGATGAAGACACAAGTTCCACGAAAAGAGGCGAACAACATCGAAGAGCATCAAGTAAAACATCAGTGAAACAGACTTTGATGAGAACATGGTGGCTACTGTTAAGCAGGAAAACTTCCTTTACAACGAATAGAACAAAATTAAGCTGATAACTATGTTAGCGCAGGCCTGGGATGCAAAATGTATACAATTCACCATAGCCAAAGGAGACACTTACTGCAGCATTGTCAAGCGTGGATTACAAAATACCACGAGACACGAATGTCCTTTTCCTGGAGCCTGGACGAGGCAACACAGATGACAAACTGTACTCCTCCCAACAACTTCAGGCCTTGCCATTCTGCCAGTACATTCTATTAATCCATAGCTTAACTGGATGTGATACCACCCCGCTAATTTTGGGAACAGTAAAGCAAATCAAATGTTTGGAGTGGTATCCTAACGAAACCGAAAGCATCGCTGAAATGTTTATGGCTCCACGTCCACGCCAGAAGACATCAATGAAGCTAGGGAACAAAATATGTTCCTACTGATGTATTCGACACCACTCCACGAGTATGACCTCAATTATCACAGGTACATTTCATTTTGTGTTACATGTACAAACTTCGTTGAAGCATGCTGTTTGATAAATAAATATTCTATTATGTTCTATTCACGCGTAGATGTGCTTCGTCAAATCGTCAGCCACGATGAAAGCAAACTTGTCTTCATTGCCACCTACCTGCTCTATATAACTCGTGCAGTGTGTTTCTACAGGTTCAACACAACAAATTGTTATTGAACATCAAATTTGTCCAGCAAGTGAATTTATTTTTATTTTAAGAGGGTAACAGTGCTGTTAATAAAAGAATGTCACTTATAACTTATAATTTTTTAAAAGAATATAAACAACAAAATATAACAAACTTTTCAGAACATATACATACTCCGATGGGCTGGACTGTAAATTTTTAGATCTTGATCATGTTTTCATTTCCATAAAAACGAAATTGTTTTCCGAAATTCTGGCCTCCCCCGAAACATAATCCCACATACGCCACTGCGTTCATGTACTTTCTAGGTATATATTATTAGTTATATGGTTTGATAATACCATCTATGTTTACATAATCAAGAAATAACGTGATACAGAGAGTTAAATCCGTTGAAAACGGAAGTAAACTAATGAGCAGTTCACTAGCAAAATCTCGAAACCGACCCCGTTAAGTCAAAACGCTCTAACGTTTGACTGGTCGAAGATAAATTAGCATAAGTACATATATTCTGAAGGAAATGTAATGTTCTACAACTTCCTTCACCACGAGTTTCCTGTAAAATGGAAGGCAAACGGATTGGACGGGCAAGTTAGACGAGAAACATGAGGCGCTTCACATTTTTCTGCAAATAGTTTATATTCATCGGCTCATATCTCGGAGACGGTAACACACAGAGATAAATATGAATACACCATTTTGTAGAGCATTTAATTTACTTTATGTTTGAAAAGTATAAATATATGTGTGCGACGCACCGTTTTAAAGTTATACGCCAAAATCTAAAAAAGGTGGGCTTTGAGCCCCCCTCTGCCCCGCCCCCCCCCCTGAAATTGACGGGACTTTATTAGGTGTTGTTCAGGGGACCTCCCCCTACACATTCCTGAATATATTTGGAACTTAACGATTTAATGCAGCAAAAATTCCTAATTTGACTGGACTAATAACTGGGTGGGATACATCGTATATAAGATGTAAGTAACACTCCTGAAAATAATTACATGTATTAGATTTAAGATCAATAAAATTGCTGCATTATAATAGTGACCATAAACTAATACATGTAAAGTTTTCCGTGAGTGTTAATTACATGTACTGTACATTGTACCCCGCCTTGTTATTGGGCAAATTAGTATTGACTGACTGAAGAGTTACAACTGATAATTTGTATTGTAATGGGAGTTCTTCACTTATCTTGAATGTCTGTTCGCACAGCACATTCGTCTTCTTGTTCGCTATGGAACAAGTAGAGGTACTTGTTGCCCCATTGTACTCAAAGTATTGCGTTATGAACGTCAGGGAGAGTCAGCCATGAGTCCGAGGTGCAGTCAACGACAATGGTGATGTTGATGCCATAGCACTGACTTTCTCCTGCACTGGAGTGATGACCATTGTATGACTCACGTTGCTGTTGCAGCCCGACAGATTGTGCAGGCGGTGTGCGGTAAGACTGCTACTTCTGCCAACGTCAAGACTTTGAACATCGCACCGAACATATTTTAACTCTCGAAACAAATACATCTTAATTTCAACAACGGAATTAAATGTTCCATGCATTTTAAATTCACGTCGGAGGGCGAAACTAAGTACCGTTTAGGAATTTTATGTCACGCCGGGTGCGAGATTAAAAGTCTGTAACGAATTGTATTTCGCGGAGGGAGTGAAATATAAAGTCTGTAACCGAGTTTAATTTCGCGCAGGGAGCGCACCGGAAGCGTAATTGAAAGTCTGTATTGAATTTTATTTTGCGCCGCGAGCAAAATTAAGTCTGTAATGAATTGTATTTCGTGCCGGGAGTCAAATTAAAAGACTGCAACGAATTTTATTTCGCACCGGAAGCGAAATTAAAAGTCTGTGTCGAATTTTATTTTGCGCCGCGAGTGAAATTAAAGTCTGTAATGAATTGTATTACGCGCCGGGAGCGAAATTAAAAGATTGTAACGAATTTGTTTTCGCGCCGGGAGTGAAATTTTATTCAATTTCACAATGTAATTTCGCGTTGCTATTAAGTTTCGCGTTGATTTCGCAACGTCATTTCACTTCGAATTAAGTTTCTCTTCGATTTAATTTCCCGCCGACGATCATTATAATTTCGCTCCCGAGTATCGCGCTCACGGCGAAATTCAAATATATTCGCCCCCACAGCCATGCATTTCGTTTTGCATGTCAGCCCTGGTTCAAGGGCATACCACGAAATCCCAGGGGGGAATGCGACTAAGTACTGTACCAAGAAAAGGAAGCCAGGCCCCTAGTTTATATTTGAAATTATATATTTCTTTACGCTTGCATTAGAGAACCTGTTAAGTACTGAGCAGTTTTGATTTCACTGATATTTTATCTGTCACCCCACAATCTGCAAGCTACATGGCTGAACAGCGGTTGGTTGCTTGGTAGGCCTAGGCCCTTCAACGGCTGTCGCGCCACGGGTTTAGTCTTTTTTTAAACTTCTAATATATAAGTGTAAGAGTACAAGAGCACGAACTATTCAGTGACAACTTTCTTTCAGAGAAGCAAGTTCGAATTCAAATGGAAACAATGCGTTGTGTGGAAAAGTAAGACGTAGCCATTGTGAAAATGGAAAATTGATCTCCGTAAATATTGACGACAGTCAAGTGCCATGTTGTCTAGGTGCAAGCGTCCTGCATAAATATCCACTTCCTTTGTACGCCCACAGAAAGCGAAGAAAATTCCCAGCGGAGCTTGTGTATTGGCGTATTGAACGAAAGAAAAGGTAAGGAACTGAAACAATGTTTCTTACAGCAGATGCTTACTGCCATTCAGAAATTCCTTAACCTGCCATTGTGGTTGCACGTGAAGTTTAGTTGTGTCTTGTGTTTCCCAGGGTTTTCCTCACTCCCTCCAGGTAAATGCCGAGATAGTACCTTAGGCTACTTGAAGACTCAGGGCACCTACCCCATCCCTGACTCCAATACAGTAACACACATAGTCAACTACACGCGACTGATGACCAAGATGTCCCAAGTTCCTACAATGTATTATTATCAACAAGAACAACAACAAGAATGTTTGAGGAAGTAAGAAAGGCATCTGTACAAACACATTGTGTAAACGTTACATAAGCGTGACATTACTATAATTTTATTTCTCAGATATTGTTCCGCGCCTAGGCACTTGTACCTAGGTACATGTAACTCGCCGAACTACAATACGGTATTCGTCAATTCGGCGTGTTCATCATTTTCCTTGCGCAAGAGATCTTGTGAAGCGGCGCCGCTACTCCTACCACCCTTTTAAATAAACGATTCCCAAACTAATGCTGACGATTCCATTCACCCGATTTTATTTATGAACAAGAAGTTCCGTAACGAACTAAAGAGCCTACTTTTCATTAAAAAAGATACATGCCAATGATTAATCTATATGGATCTATCTAGAATAATGACGAAATTAAGTTGGTAATATCGAAATTTCTAATTAGTTCGAAATACTGTATAGGCTACCTGGCATAATGTAGCCTAATAGAGAACTACAGTTGACAGCCCTGGTGACTGAATATATTCTTAGTTCCATCTCTTGAGGTACAGAATAACAAATTTGGTTGAAGTGCAATGGATAGCATGGACGTTACATGCAGTTAAACATTGGATCTAACAGTGCGTAAAATTATGTTGGCAACAATGACATACATGTATTGGTCAGAAATAATCTGAAATAATATGATCTATTTTTGTGTAAATTTTGAGTGAAATCCATTTTAAAATTGGACCTCTCAGCAGGCTTAGAATCAAGTTGGTAGCACTGACGTATATAAGTTACTCCAAATTATTATCGAATGTCAGGTACTATACGTGTGCATAGTTTAAAGCTGTCGGCTTGCATACTTTCTGATATATGGGCATTTGGATTAAAAAAATGAGAGCATTTATTAACAGTTGGCAGCCCTGGTGCCTCTTAAGAATACTTCCAGTCATATCTGTTTATGTACACATAGCACATACGAAATTTGGTTGAAATCCAATTTATAGTGTAGAAGTTATATGCATTTAAAATTTGGACCTACCAGCAGGCTTAGAATCATTTTGGCAACTCTGCCATGAATGGCCTCCTGGAAATTAAACTGAAATATTATTATCTATACGTGTGCCAATTTTGAAAAAGCTCCCATTCATACCTTTCATGATATCCAACATCGAGCTCAAATTTCAATTGCGATTTTTCAGCAGTTGGTAGCACTGACATCATTTTCAAATACGGCCGTGAGATATTCAGGTATAGATATTTACTCCTACCAAATTTTGTTTCGATTGCTGCAGCCGTTTAGGAGTTGATAAGGGGGGGGGGACACACACAGCCAGCCAGCCAGACAGACAGACAGACTGACGGACAGACAGACAGACAGACAGACAGACAGACGGACAGACAGACATTTGCCCGATCTCATAAGTCTACTTTTTTCTCATTTTTGCAAAATGTGAAAAGTAGGCTACAAATGCATTGGAATCAGGAAATAAATCTCCGTTTTCGTATTACCAGGTCTTTTTCCTATTTTAAGCAGAAATATAAAAAACCTGCTAATAACGTTTTTATTTTTCACATTTTTGGACATGCATTGAATTAATATCAATTCTATTGCACTCTAGTATGCAAAGTGGTTTTCACATCGCAAATACGAGCTTCCATTCAAGAGAAAACTTAAAAAAGAAATTGTCTCACTTTGGTGCTGCTACATGGTGTCAGAATTAAAAATTAACAAGAAGTTCCGTGACGAACTAAAGAGCCTACTTTTCTTAGAATTTAAAATTCATGCCAATGATTAATCTATATGAATCAATCTAGAATAATGACAAAATTAAGTTGGCAATATAGAAATTTCTAATTAGTTCGAAATACTGTATACCTGGCATAATGTAGCCTAATAGAGAACTACAATTGGCAGCCCTGGTGACTGACTATATTCTTAGTTCCATCTCTTAATGTACAGAATACAAAATTTGTTTGAAGTCCAATGGATAGCATGGACGTTACATGCAGTTAAACATTGGATCTAACAGCGCGCGTAAAATCATGTTGGCAACAATGACATACATGTATTTGTCAGAAATAATCTGAAATAATATGATCTATTGTTGTCTCAATTTTGAATGAAATCCATTAGTTAGTATAGAAGTTACAATCATTTCAAAATTGGACCTATCAGCAGGCTTAGAATCATGTTGGCAGCACTGGCGTAGGCCTATATTGGTTACCCCAAATTTATCTAGAATGCCAGCTACTATACGTGTGCATAGTTTAGAGCTATTGGCTTGCATACTTTCGGATATATTGATATTAGGGTAACAAAAATAGAGTCAGTATTTATTAACAGTTGGCAGCCCTGGCTACTCTTAAGAATCGGCATAGTCATATCTGTTATGGTACACATAGCACACACGAAATTTGGTTGAAATCCAAATGATAGTATAGAAGTTATATGTATTTAAAGTTGGACCTCTCAGCAGGCCTAGAATCATGTTGGTAGCACTGACGTATATAAGTTACTCCAAATTAATATAGAATGTCAGGTACTATACGTGTGCATAGTTTCAAGCTGTCGGCTTGCATATTTTCTGATATATGGGTATTTGGTTTTAAAAAAAATGAGAGCATTTATTAACAGTTGGCAGCCCTGGTGGCTCTTAAGAATACGCCCAGTCATATCTGTTTATGTACACATAGCACATACGAAATTTGGTTGAAATCCAATTTATAGTGTAGAAGTTATATGCATTTAAAATTTGGACCTACCAGCAGGCTTAGAATCATTTTGGCATCACTGTCATGAATGGCCTCCTGGAAATTAAACTGCAATATTATTATCTATACGTGTGCCAATTTTGAAGAAGCTCCCATTCATACCTTCCATGATACCCAACATGGAGCTCCAATTTCAATTGCGATTTTTCAGCAGTTGGTAGCACTGACATCATTCTCAAATATGGCCGTGAGATATTCAGGTATAGATCTTTACTCCTACCAAATTTTGTTTCGATTGCTGCTGCCGTTTAGGCTAAAAATCGGGACATTTATGTACACATAGCACATACGAAATTTGGTTGAAATCCAATTTATAGTGTAGAAGTTATATGCATTTAAAATTTGGACCTACCAGCAGGCTTAGAATCATTTTGGCATCACTGTCATGAATGGCCTCCTGGAAATTAAACTGCAATATTATTATCTATACGTGTGCCAATTTTGAAGAAGCTCCCATTCATACCTTCCATGATACCCAACATGGAGCTCCAATTTCAATTGCGATTTTTCAGCAGTTGGTAGCACTGACATCATTCTCAAATATGGCCGTGAGATATTCAGGTATAGATCTTTACTCCTACCAAATTTTGTTTCGATTGCTGCTGCCGTTTAGGAGTTGATAGACACACACACACACACACACACACACACACACAGCCAGCCAGACAGAGAGATAGAAGGACAGACAGACACACATTTGCCCGATCTCATAAGTCTACTTTTTCCTCATTTTTGCAAAATGTGAAAAGTAGGCTAAAAATCGGGACATTTAGCCTTAATGTTATCTGGCTGTTCTACAGAATGCTGTGTTGGCTGGCTGGTGTGTGTCTTACCCGTGCCGTCCGATCGTGACGTCACAGTTCCCTCTTCATTGTATGTAAAGTAGTCATGGATGTTTCAGCTACGTTATCTGATGGTTGAGTTACTTCCGCAATGCTATATGTGTTCGTAGAATGGGGCCTGTTATCAAGTGCCTCTGATATGGTTGGATATTCAGGGGAAAGTACTGCAGTTTCCATGTCCGTAGTGTTGCTTAGCTTCCTACTCACATCAGACTCACCGAGCACCGTGCTGTAGGTTTGTTGTCTGACATGAAGTAGGCCTACCGGGCGATTCCTTCTGTTCAGACAGTCTATTTGTTAGTGGGAAGTTTCTTTACAATAAAAGCAATAGGCTACTTAGCTTGTCCTTCATATGTTAACAGAACTTTATAATCATTGACCGTCAAATATGATGGAATGGGGTATTTAAGTTCAATTATTAATACGTATGCCATTACTTACAGCAGAAAATTCGTATACTTCATTCCAGCACTCATTCCGTATGTCCTTGACAACTCCATACGTAGAAAGCACGCGGGAGAGCCTTTCGTTGTTGACTTCGGGAGGTAGATTAAACAGGCAAGCACACGTTTTGTCAAAGAGTCTTTGTGGTGTTACCGCTAGCTAGCCGGAAGGATATCACACCTTCATGTCGAGATAATATGTTTTCATACAGTAAGGTGGACACTAATTTAATGTACACTGAATTTTCCCCGTTGTCTAGTTGATTCGCTAGAATTGATCTCTATTAAGCCTCAGGTCGTTTGCTATCCACCTAAGCCTATGTATTTCAATTGGTGTCGGTCTGTTGTTCCTTTCTTCAAAATCGCATTTAATAGTTATTTTCCGGACATTCGCCATTTTCACTAGTTCAACAAGAAGTTCCGTGACGAACTAAAGAGCCTACTTTTCTTAAACTTTAAGATTCATGCCATTGATTAATTTATATGGAACTATCTAAGTTAATGACGAAATTAGTTGGTAATATCAACATTTCTAATTAATTCTAAATATACCTGGCATAAAGTAGCCTAATAGAGCAATACAGTTGGCAGCCCAGGTGACTTAATATATTCTTAGTTCCAGCTCTTAAGGTACAGAATACAAAATTTGGTTGAAGTTCAATGGATAACATGGACGTTACATGCAGCTAGATATTGGATCTATCAGTGCACGTAAAATCATGTTGGCAGCAATGTCATGCATGTGTTGGTCAGAAATAATCTGAAATATTATGATCTATTGTTGTGCCAATTTTGGATGAAATCCATTTGTTTGTATAGAAGTTACATGCATTTTAGAATTGAACCTATCATCAGGATTAGAATCATGTTAGCAGCATTGACATATATTAGTTACTCCAAATTAATCTAGAATGTCAGGTACTATACGTGTGCAAAGTTTAGAGTTGCTAGTTTGCATACTTTCTGATATATTGATATTAGTGTACAAAAATAGAGACAGCCATTATCAACATTTGGCAGCCCTGGTTGCTCTTAAGAATTCGCATAGTCATATCTGTTTACGTACCCATAGTACATACAAAATTTGGTTGGAATCCAATTGATAGTATATAGGTTACATGTATTTAAAAATTGGTCCTATCTGCAGGCTTAGAATCATGTTGGTAGCACTGACGTATATTAGGTACTCCAAATTGATCTAGAATGTTAGGTACTACATGTGTGCATAGTTTAAAGATGTCGGCTTGCATAGTTTCTGATATATTAGTATTTGGATAGAAACATAGAGAGAGCATTTATTAACAGTTGGCAGCCCTGGTGGCTCTTAAAAATACGCTCAGTCATATCTGTTTATGTACACATAGTACATTCGAAATGTGGTTGAAATCCAATTGATAGTGTAGAAGTTATATGCATTTAACAATTTGACCTATCAGCAGGCTTAGAATAATTTGGCAACACTGTCATGTATGGCCTCCTGGAAATTAAACTGAAATATTATTATCTATGTAATATGTGCCAATTTTGGAATAGGTCCCATCCATACCTTCCAATATATCCAACATGGAGCTCAAATTTCAATTGCAGTTTTTCAGCAGTTGGTAGCACTGACATCAATTTCATATATATATGGCCTTGAGATATTCAGGTATAGATCTTTACTCATACCAAATTTTGTTTTGATTGCTTCAGCCGTTTAGAAGTTGATAGAGGGGGACATACACACACACAGACAGACAGACAGGACAGACACACAGACATTTGCCCAGATTGATCTCATAAGTCTACTTTTCCCTTATTTTTGCAAAATGTGAAAAGTAGGCTAAAATTGCAATACCCCAATACGGTAAGCACTTCCGAGTATTTATTAACCTCGCGGCTAAACTCAGAACCTAACACGACGTAGGTCGCTAAGTGACACTTCCACTCTTTCTACTCTATGGAGTTCTCCAACACAAAATGTATCAAAATGGTGCCATTCTCAATCGATGATGCCGTTTGTAATATATAAACGATATCCGAATAACGTTATTAGTCCGAATAACGGTATTCGGGGAATATTTTTCGAGAGAAGTTTTCAAATAATGTTATTTCTAGTGAGCGCTATCATTTCGTTCCTGCGATATCCGATATCCGAATAACGTTATTAGTCCGAATAACGGTATTGGTGGGATAATTTTCGAGAGATGTATTCAAATAACGTTATTTCTAGTGAGCACTACCATTTCGTTCCTGCGATAACCGATATCTGAATAACGTTATTAGTCCGAATAACGGTATTGGGGGAATATTTTTGGAGAGATCTATTCAAATAACGTTATTTCTTGTGAGCACTACCATTTCGTTCCTGAGATAACCAATATCCGAATAACGTTATTAGTCCGAATAACGGTATTGGGGGAATATTTTTCGAGAGATGTTTTCAAATAACGTTATTTCTAGTGAGCACTACCATTTCGTTCCTGTGATAACCGATATCCGAATAACGTTATTAGTCTGAATAACGGTATTGGTGGAATAATTTTCGAGAGATGTATTCAAATAACGTTATTTCTAGTGAGCACTACCATTTCGTTCCTACAATAACCGATATCCGAATAACGTTATTAGTCCGAATAACGGTATTAGGGGATATTTTTCGAGAGACTTATTCAATTAACGTTATTTCTGTCGGACAATACTATATCGTTTCTACGATAACCTATATCAGAATAACGTTATAAGGACCAATAACGTTACCATGCGATACAAATGACGTCCGGGTATGAAACGTAACGACCACAATGTGACCAAGACCCATTTTGTTATATAATCTACCCAAACAACCATTTTCGTTATGTTAAGTTATGAAGCCTTGGTATTAGTTATAGTTTTCATTCTCATCTCATCTTTCACTATCACGCAAACCATTAGGGGCCGATAACCTAGATGTTAGGTCCCTTAAAACAAGAATTATCATTATCGAATAGAAGACAACGAACAACAGACTGGACAGCGTCACCACCTTCGCGCGGTACGCGATAATCTCGACATATGCTTTCCAAACGGTTGGATTGGCAGAGAAGCCTTCATTCCCTGGCCTCCCAGAAGTCCAGACCTGTTGTTGTTGTTGTTGTTGTTTGAGTCTTCAGTCTTTTGACTGGTTTGATGCAGCCCTCCACGCCTCCCTGTCGTGAGATAATCCATTCATCTCTACATAGCTACCACACCCGACATCCGAGGCAATGTGTTTAACATATTCTAACCTTGGTTTCAGCGGCTTCGGTGGCGTAGTTGGTAGCATGCAGAGCTTCTATGCCCGAGATCGCAGGTTCAAACCCGGCCGAGGTCATCGGTTTTTTAGGAGCGTTAAAAATCCCTCAGTATGCCTTCGTTAGGAGGGGAAGTAAAACCGGCGGTCCCATGTCATAGATTTATGTCATGTTAAAGAACCTTCCACTAATTACACCTGTGTGAAGCTAAATTATGTTAAAAATGTAAACAACGCTCAGGTTCCTACGTTCGTCACCAGGAGACAACTGCGGTGGCGTCTAGTAGCCAAGTTCTGAACTAGTAGTTGTTGACAGTGGCGTTTGGCGGCAAAAGTAGGAACTACTTGAAAAATTCAAAGTCCGCAGTCCTTACTTGAATTAAGAAACAGAAACACACACTAATACAGTCATCACAGTTAACACCGATTATCAGACAGATTCTACACAGACTCAAAGTACACGGGCCTACATGACCGCATTGTCGCAGCCCCTAAACTGAGGAACCAACCAATTAACCTTGGTCTACCTCCTACAGTTTTTGCCCTCGACCCTTCCTTCCATAACTAAGCTTGCTGCTATTCCTTGGTGTCTTACTAAGTGTCCTATCAACCTATCCCTTCTCTTCATTAGCAGTCGGCAGAAACATCTCTCCTCTAGTTAGTTAGTTAGTTATTGTTGTTTTAAGGGGCGGAACTACGAGGTCATCTGCCCCTCATCTCTCCTCTCCCACTCGTCTTAATACCTCTTCGTTTGTAACCCTATCTACCCATCTGAACTTCATCATTCTCCTATAACACCACATTTCAAACGCTTCAATTCTCCTCTTTTCTGCTGCACCAATAGTCCAAGTTTCACTTCCATAGAGCGCCACGCTCCAGACAAAGGCTTTCAAAAATGACTTCCTAATACCTAAATTTATATTCGATGCCAACCTGTTTGGATTTTATTTTCTGGGGGTACATGAAAAAACGTTGTTTACGCAGAATAGATTCGTTATTTGGTACATCTTCAGTAGCGAATTGCTGCCGCCATCTCAACTGTTACTCCATATACGATTCAACGCACCTTCTAAGACAATTGACGTCCGAAACGGGGGAGGAGCTTACGGTCAGCTGTTTGCAATATGGCGGCGATATAGTGACGTGAAGTAATTGGGTGTGCGTTTGTTATGGCTTCTAATTTATGATGGCAAAATACTACATAATTATTTCCTTTCATTGATAGAAATATTTTTATAATCAATTTAAATGCAGTGCCAAATTTCTACCAGTTAATAATATTACCCACATGTTGATAGTTAATTTACTGTCTGCTGTTACATATATGAAGCCTGTACTTGGGAGCCTAGCGGTGTCGATGTTTTTATTAATTTCACAATATATAGCCTATATCTCACGTAACACAAAGGACGACTCCCTGATAATAAATTGAATCAAGCAACCATGAATTTGCTTGAATGTTTTGGGTTCAAAGAAGCGTTGCTTGGGATGCTCAAATCATACTTCAATATTGCAAATATTGACCTACATACTTGCTGTTCAAAGGCAAGAATATTAATTTATTAATCTCTTGCCACAGGCATGTTAAAATGGAGACATCCCCTTTATCAATATATTTAATTAAATATTTAAAATACAGATATTTAACAAAGCTGGAGTCTCCATTTGAACTTGTCATTAGCAAACGGAACAGATCAAAAACTACACTTTAAGCCAAACCAAATTCACGCCTCAGCTCGACATAAACCATAATACCAATTAAAACCTATACAAAACATACTCTCCTTACTGTTGTACAACTTTCAAACCAACTATTCGCACTCAAAACTGAAAAACCCTGAAATGGGAACTAATTAAAGTTAGAATAGCCTAGGCCGATCCGGTCTCCTGCTACATTACCGCATATGTATACTTAACATCACTATAACTTCAAAATTACGGCTAAGTGACCTATCTGCATGAGTAGTATAGGTGTTACCCGCCTGCCTGGGATGATGGGTCACCAAACTGGTACTTAAAACTAAGATTTTACATTTTAATTAACTAAATTCAACAGTAGGGAGATAATAGCCAAAAACACAATTTAAGCCAAATCAAACTTCAATGACCTACATACTTGCTCTTCAAAGGCAAGAATATAAATTCTCTGGCGATTTAAGGTTAGGAACAGCATTTTTCTTAAGTTTTCTAACCATTCGGCTATTGTCAATCGGAAGAATCCCTAAAATAAGTTTACGAAGAGCGGATTACATTCTTTGTACGGCACAGAAGTAATAGGCTATAAGTTTATCAGTATTTTTGATGTAGCTAAATCCATGTGAATACAAATTAGAGACAATAACTATCAATAATCAACAGTACCGGTGGAAAGAAGTCGTCTTCACAAAAATGCAGACTGCACACTGTCATGTAACATGTAACACGTTTTCCAATTGACAGCGCCGAAGCCCATCTTTCTCTCTGAACTTTTTGTACAGGAAAGTAGTGAAGATATTTCGTAACCGTTTTATACGATTTGCAACCGTATACAGAGCAGTACCTCCTCGAATTTGACAAATTCCTTTCTGTTTCCATCACGACATCAATGCTTCACCATGAAAATAAACCTCACCAGTCACAATGTTACAGCTTCAACATTCTACCGCGTGGCTGCGCCATCCAACTTTTCTGACGTCAATAGCAATAGTACAGGACAGCTGCACAGAAAGAGAAATCTTTTGTTCCAAAAACTGTGCTATGGTTGGCTTTTTGTAAATCGTTAGAAAAGCACAAACAAAAAGCTTAACTCTGAATTTTAGAATAATTTGCACGATCATTTTGTCGGAAAACTCAAAAAACATTGTAAAGCGTTTTTCTCTGAACCGACGTATTTTAAAGAAAATATTTTTAAACAAAAAATGTAGAGGACATTGTCACCTACAATTCGTCTCATTGAGGTCTTGTCATACGTTTGGAAATGCAGAAGCTAGGTGGCGCCAAAGTTTCCAAAAAAGTGTTTTTTCACTTTTTGTCCTAGAAAAAATGTTTTGTTCAAAAAAGAGCGAATAAAAAATTTGCTCCTCTCAAAATTGTCTACAACATTTATTGAAACATTTTTTCCTCCGCCTTACCGTTCCAAAGTTATAGTCTGCCGAAGTGTGAAAAATGTACTATTCAGATGGCACAAAGGTTAATATGTGTACAGTTATGATTGATACGTTGCGATTGAAATAGATATGATTGTTTGAGCTAATTAACAAGCACAGCCCGCGTCCTGTTTGACCGAGCCTCAGGCAGCTGTCCGACACCGGTCCCTGTCTAAATTATGCCCACCGCTCTCTCCGCAGTAACAAGAGTAGCCTTGACTACGCAGCGTTGCATTTGCTGCGCTATAACTTTGGAACGGTAAGTCGGAGGAAACAAACGTTTAAATAAATGTTGCAAACAATTCTGAGAGGAACAAATTTCTGATTCACTCTTTTGTGAAATAACTATTTTTTCTAGGACAAAAAGTGAAAAAACACTTTTTTGGAAACTTTGGGGCCACCTTGCTTCTGCATTTCAAAACGCATGACATGACCTCAATGAGACGAATTGTAGGTGACAATGTTCTCTACATTTTTTGTTTAAAAAAACTTTCTTTAAAATACGTTGTTTCAGAGAAAAATGCTTTTCAATTTCTTTTTTGAGTTTTCCGACAAAATGATCGTGCAAATTATTCTAAAATTTAGAATTAAGCTCTCTTTTGTGCTTTTCTAACAATTTACAAAAAGACAACCATAGCACAGTTTTTGGAACAAAACCATTCCAGCTGTACTGTACTAGAAGTGAACTACAGATTAGACGCCTGCAGACAGGGGCGGCGCGAAGCCCATGCGACACATGCGGCCGAATGTGGCGCTGGCACGGGTGGGGCGCCGCGCTGGTGAAGCCAGCATCTCTTTTTCATATTTCGATCTAAAACCATAGTTTGATTTTTCGGTGCTAGTTGAAATGTAAACTTTGGCGCCCCTGAATATGTAAAAATATTAAGCATTAAATCTCCACATTTTATGAGATATTAAATCTCAATATCATTTGGAATATTTATAATGCTTTTAGTAACATTATATGGTCACCAGGCAGCAAGGTCTCGCCTCAGATCCCGCAAGAATTTCCTTGCTAGCACTCTGCCGCTGGAGAGAACACCAGAGACAACTCGTCTCAATAGATGGAGGAGCTCACTGCCCACAGACATGTCACCAAAGGAAGAACTGGCTCCTGGCGCCGACCTACCTTATCCTGTGTGGAGGTCCCTCAACCACTTAGGGGTGGGTGTCCCTCAATGCAAAACCAACCTGCAAAAATGGGGGATCCTTCCAGCAGACGCAGATACCTCTTGTGAATGTGGAGCTGAACAAGACCCAAGCTACCTACTTATTTGCCCCCTCCTGGACAACCCCTGCACAATGGAAGATGTTTTTAGAGAAAGTAACAAGGCCATCACAGCTGCAGTTCTTTGGAAATGTTAACCGGACACGGAAATGAATGAATGAATGAATGAGTAACATTTTATATGGTATTTTGATTTTCAGTTTCATATAGGAACATTATATTTCTAATAATTTTTTGTCGGTAATAGAAAATTTATCTAATTAAAAACTCTCTCTCTCTCTCCAGTAAAGATTTTTATAAGATTTAATTGCCATGAAGTATCAAGGTAAACATTATTGATACTGGTTCAATTTTGAAAGACTTTGCCAAGCTCACGGCGTGAAAAGTATGTTTTTGTTCATAAGAAGTATTTTATGATACAGTATTTGTTATTCTATTAGTCAAGTTTTCATTTAATGTAAATAAAAGACACAATTATTTATTTTAATTAGTAATAAACAATAAAATTATTACATCCCATTAATTGAAAGACGAATAAGTTTTTAATGGAGGGGCGCCAAACTCTGATCTCGCATGTTCCAAAAAATTCCTTGAACCAGCCCGGCCTGCAGAGCAAGAAACGGAGCTCACATTGAAACTTACTAAGGAATTTAAAAAAAGTGTTGTCTTTACCTTTAATAGTTTCTTTAGGAGGGGCGTGGTGGCTCAACGGTCTAGCTGTATGCCTTTCACCAAGGCGGTCTGGGTTCGATTCCCGGTCAATGCATGTGAGATTTTCGAAGTGAAATGACATGTCCTGTGGTTCGGATTCCACGTAAAAATGAGGTCCCGTGGCTCATCATCTCAAGCTTAACGGTCACGTTGAACTACAAGCTTCCTTTTTTAAAAGGGCCGTCCACACGTCAGCGACTTACTTGCGCGGTATAGTTTGCGCAAATCAGACGGAACACTGTGCAGCGTCCACACTGCGCGAATAAATTTGCACAAACTTCAGTACGACAAGCCGGCCCCGTGGAGTTGGGGTAGTGCGCTTGCCTCTCACTCCGAGGCCCCGGGTTCGATTCCCGGCTCCGTCAGGGATTTTAGAAACAGACGTGAGGTCTGAAAGGGGGTGCACTCAGCCTCGTGAGGACCATTGAGTAGCTGTCTGACAGTGAGGCAGCGCCCCGATCACGAAAACCAAGATTAACGGCCAAGGGGACCCGATGCGCTGATCACGCATCACCCCAATATCTGCAGGTAGCGGTTGCTTGGTAGGCAAAGGCCCTTAACGGGCTGTAGTGCCAGGGTTGTTTTTTCAGTACCGGTACGACAAACTTTGACTTCGGAGTAGGTGCTATCACAGCAATGTGGGCAAGTGACGATCTACTTTTGTTACAGTTATTTTTTTACTGTTTGCTGCTAAAGAAGAGGAGAAGTAAACGTTGTAGATCAAAATGGAGAAAAAAATGGCTATTGAAAAGAAATATATATTCTCATGTAAATTTATTGAACGACTTAAGAGAAGATCCAGATGATTGGCGTAATTATTTAAGAATGGATGAAAACGCATTTACAGAATTGCTTTGTTCGGTAACTCCTCTAATTGAACGTCAAAATACGGTGATGCGCGTAGGCTATCTATATCATATCTATCTCCTCACGAAAGACTGAGTTGCACTTTGAGGTTCTTAGCTGCAGGAAGATCGTATAGGGACTTGAGATTTACGACGGCAATTTCTCATCAAGCTTTGTCTATAATAATTCCGCACACATGCCGAGCCATTTACAAGGTTTTAAGCAAAGAATTCATGAAGGTACGTTACAGTCAATATTTATTTATTAAAGACAAAATGATTATACAATAATTGCAATTAATAACAACCTTGTGAAATATGAGTTAAACAGGTTTGTAACTTTTTACAAAATCAGCAACGCTGTTTCGCGCATCACTATCTAAATGCATGCTTTGAAATCGTTACTGTTCATGGTTGTTGTATTAGATGACTGAGTATAACACGGCATTTCTGGTGAATAGTTTATCGCGGTGTACAGAAGCATATTTTGTGGATTGTACACTGACACTGACGGGATAGATGGCAGGCACATTTAAAGGTATCTGCCTCGTAGGTAAATATACACAACAACTTCTGTTTAGCTTCCCTAATTCAGCTTCATAAATAGCCTCATTCATTTATTTATTTTTCGCATAAACGCGTTGATCATTCGGTAAATGTCGAAGCTTATGAGCAATATTTCGACCATAAATGTCGTGTTGATCGTCATCTCTTCTTTCTGTTGTTTTCCAATAAAAGTTAGTATGCTCTCTACTTCTACTGCTCTTTCTCTCTTCCTCTTGAGTTGTCTGGGCGGTAAGGGTGTGGTCTTGGTAGGAGATAGCACGCCTAAGCCAGAATGTGAACGATCCTGTACAGAATTGCTTGCTGACGATTGTGATGGTGGGCGAGGCTCTGCGGTAGAGTTATTCGTTACCGAATCTGTATCACTTTCATCCTGAAAAAGAAATATTTTTTGTAGGTTCCAAGGTCGCAAGAGGAAAAGAAGACAAATAGCACGAGAATTTGAGAATAGATCGAATTTCCCTCATTGTTAGGGTGCCGTTGATGACAAGCACGTCAAGATTGTGCCACCATCAGAGAGTGGTTCGTATTTTTACAACTGTAAAGGATTACATAGCATGGTACTGATGGCAGTCGTCAGTGCAAATTATTAATTCATTGTATGTGACTTTGGTGTGAATGGAAGAATTTCCGACAGAGATGTTATTGAAGAAACAGTATTTTACAATAAACTGAAAAATAATTCTTTATGTATTCCTGGCCTGCAACGGCTGAATAATTTAGATAAAATCCTCAATTATGTGTTTGTAGGCGACGAAGCATTTTCCTTGACTTCAATTTTTTTTAAACCTTTTAATGAAAGAGAGTTAACAAATGAGCGTAGAATATGCAATTATCGTTTATCAAGAGCAAGGCGCACCGCAGAAAATGCGTTTGGCATATTGGCATCTAGATTTAGAATTTTTCATGGCAGTATTAATTTGAAACTTGAAAATATAGACATTGTAGTCATGACGTGCTGTATGCTTCATAACTTCTTAAGAAGAAAATTTTCTACCACCTACACACCAATCGGAAGCTTGGACTTAGAAGACTATATTAGGCACACTGTTGTTAGGGTTAAGAACAAGTGATTCTAATCTGACTGATTTAGAATGAGGACAGTACAGAAGCAGTTCCAGGGATGCCAAGGAGATTAGGGAAGAGTTTTTACCGGTAGCTTATTTCAATAATGAAGGCAGTGTTCCCTGGCAGAGCAGATTGTGTAATGCAAATAATGGATAAATATCTTCAATAATGAAGAGAGTGTTTACCGACAGAGTGGACTGTGTGAACTGCAGTAATAAACTCAATAAAAAAGTATTATGTTACAACCCGTACCTCAAAAAAGTGTTTCTTCAAAATTTGAGATTGGTATTCGAGGGGTTTCTTGGTCATCTACAAACCGCAGTAGGTTGTAGTACCACAAGGTAGGTACATAAACGTCTTCTGCGCTGGTACCTGCCTTCTGTGAGACTTTCACCTTATCTTTTCTTTGCGGCAGGAACTACACAAAGAATTCACTTTTTTTTGTCACTGAATCTCTGTCTGCGCTTGGTGCTATCTGTACAGATAAAATGGGAAGATATGTTAGTAGTGACCACTAGCGTACTATAAACATTTCACATTTCACAGAACTGAACTGATTAGAAAAACGTCTTATAATGAATCCATGGATGGATGGACATACGTTATAAAAACTATTCCTTCCTTTAATGTACTATTTTACCTCAATGTGCTATGCACATTTTATACGACCGAAAATGTGTAACAAAATTAGGTTCATTTATATTTATGTACGTACACCATTTATACAACTGTGATCTAAAAATAAATAAAATAAATATATATATATATACAAATCAATGTTACGTGATAGTTTGTCTGTCTGTGGGTCTGTGGGTATGTCTCCTATGCGTTCATATACCATTCGTCCGATTGCGATGAAACTTGGGTGAGATGTTGAGTACACTCCAAGGAAGGTTTCTGACTTAGTAAATCCATTTTACAATAGGTAGCTCACGCGTAGATTCAACAAATGAGCGACGATGCGCGAAGCATTTCAACAAAGTCCCGTATGTGTTCATATACCATTCGTCCGATAGCGATGAAACTTGGGTAAGATGTTGTGTACACTTACGTGAAGGTTTCAAAATTAGTGAATACATTTCACAGTAGATAGCGCACAAGTAGATTCAACAAATGAGCGACGACACGCAATGCGTTTCAACAAAGTCCCGTATGCATTCATATACCATTCGTCCGATAGCTATGAAACTTGCGTAAAATGTTGTGTACACTGCAGGGAAATTTTCTGGCTTAGTACATCCACTTTACAATAGGCAGCGCACGAGTAGATTCAACAAATGAGCTACGACGCGCGAAGCATTTCAACAAAGTCACGTTTGCGTTCATATACCATTCGTCCGATAGCGATGAAACTAGGCTGAGATTTTGTGTGCACTCCAGGGAAGGTTTCTAGCTTAGTAAATCCCTTTAAAAATAGGTAGAGCGCGAGTAGAATCAACAAATGAGCAACGGCGCGCGAAGCGTTTCAACAAAGTCCCATATAATTTCATATACCATTCATCCGATTGCGATGAAACTTGGGTGAGATGTTGTGTACACTCCAGGGAAGGTTTCTGGCTTAGTACATACATTTTACAATAGGTATCGCACCAGTAGATCCAACAAATGAGCGATGACACGCGAAGCGTTTCAACCAAGTCCCGTATAAAGTCATATACCAGTCGTCTGATAGTGATAAATGTTTGGTGAATTATTGTGTACACTCCAGGAAAGGTTTCTGGCTAAGTAAATCCATTCTACAATACGAAGCGCACGTTTATATTCAACAAATGAGTGACTACGCGCGAAGCGTTTCGACAACGTCCCGTATACGTTCACATACCATTCATCCGATTGCGATGAAACTTGGGTGAGATGTTGTGTACACTCCAGGGAAGGGTTTTGGCTGAGTACATCCATATTACAATATGTAGCGCAAGAGTAGAATCAACAAATGAGCGACGACACGCGAAGCGTTTCAACCAAGTCCCGTATGCATTCATGTACCATTCGTCCGTAGCTATGAAACTTGGGTGAGATGTTGTGTACACGTCATGGAAAATTTCTGGCTTAGTAAATCCACTATACAATATGCAGCGCACAAGTTGATTCAACAAATGAAGAACGACGCGCAAAGTGTTTCAACAAAGTCCCGTATAAGGTCATATACCATTCTGCCGTTAGCGGTGAAACTTGGGGGAAATATGGTGGACACTCCAAGAAGGTTTCTGGCTTAGTAAATACATTTCACAGTAGGTAGCACACGAGTAGATTCGACAAATGAACGACGACATGCGGAGCGTTTCAATACAGTCCCCTATGTCTTCATATCCCATTTGTCCGATAGCGATGAAACTTGTGTGAAATGTTGTGGACACTTACGTGACGGTTTCTAACTTAGTAAATACATTTTACAGTAGGTAGCGCACGAGTAGATTCAACAAATGAGTGACGGAGCGCGAATCGTTTAAACAAAATCAGGTATGCGTTCATATACTATTCATCCGATTGCGATGAAACATTGATCAGTTATTGTGTACCCGCCAGGGAAGGGGACTTAGTAAATCCATTTCACAATAAGTAGCGCAAGAGTAGATGCAACAAATGGGTGACGACGCGCGAAGCGTTTCAACAAAATCCCCTATTGCGTTCATATAACATTCTTCGATTGCGATGAAACCTTGATGAGTTATTGTGTACACGCCAGGGAAGGGCTTCGACTTAGTAATACATTTCTCAATAGGTAGCGCACGAGTAGATTCAACAAATGAGTGACAGCGCAGGAATGGTTTAAACAAAACCCCGTATACGTGCATATACAATTCATCCGATTGCGATGAATCATTGATGATTTATTGTGTACACGCCAGGGAAGGGTTTCGACTTAGTAAATCCATTTCACAACAGGTAGCGTACGAGTAGATTCAACAAATGAGTGACAGCGATGAAACTTTTGAAAGTTGTTGTGCACGCTTCCACGAATGGTTCTAAATTAGAAAATCCATTTTACGATAGCTTAGAAGCAGTTAACATGTTGTGTATCCAAAAGCACTTCAAGAAACAGAATTTCAACGCCAACACTTTCTTTGATTGGCATTGCAACGCATGCCGGGTACAGCTTGTAAAATATAAATTTGACTGCTCATTCTGGATAACCTGTGTAACTTAACATAACATAATCCTACTTACCTCTTTTAATGTTTCTATCAGTTTTTCGTATGCAGCATTCTTTTTATTCCTGTCACAATACTCCTTGGATTTTACTTTCCAAAGGCATGGTAGAGACTTGTAGAGCTCGATAAATTCCGCAATAAACTGTTTCGAACAATTTCTTATATCGGACATTATTGTTTATGCTTAATTATTTAACCGCACTGGAAAGTATTTCAAGTTTCAGCTAAGTAAGGCGCGGCTTGAGCTAACGTGTCTACACGCACAAACTGCACTGCGCAACTTCGTTTGCACAAGTTAAATCTTTGGTGCTGCGACGATTGCACAAGCCGCGCTTCTTGGCTTGCACGAGCTACCGTTTTCCCGTCCATACGTACAAGCTTTCCTCTGCAAACCGGTTTGCACAAGTAAGCTTGAGGGAAAACCTGCGCGTGTGGACGGCCCTTTAGTTTCTTTAGAGCAATTATTTAAAATCAAGGGTTCTAGGCATTATTTTGCGATGACCCTGTATTAGTACTTATTTCGACAAAAGTAAAAGCCTAAATATCTGGACTCTATCAATCACTAACCACACGGCGTAACTGTGCGCATTAAATCACTCACCATGACCACGAGGGGACGCTGTAACAAGTCCGGAGATCGAAGGTTTGAATCCCGGCGCTAACTGTGGCTGTCCTGAGTTTAGTTCTTCGCCGGTTTCATCCAACCCATTCCTGGCCCTGATACAGTAATTAGAGTTATGTACACTACTACAGTCTTCACAGAAACACAGGTTATCAGACAAATTGAACGCAGACCCAAGAACATGGGACTGATTATCACACATTTACAAACTCTGTTAACACTACACAACTCAAGAAATACCCAATATCAAGATTCCTGAAGGAATACGAATCAAAAATATTAATAGTTCATACAAAGTTTTGAAATATATCCGTGCCATACAGCTTTTTATAATATTTTTAGTATCCAAAATACAACTTCCGTGGAATTGATAGTAGTTCGAATAATCATGTCACTCATGTACTTGTTTTAATAATAGATCATATTATAATTCACATAAAAATTGTAGCCCTTTTATAACGTACTATAATATTTGTTTTATGTTCGACGATGTCGAAATGTAAATATTATATGTCAGAAAACTGTATCAAAATGAGGGTCATTATGAAACAGTTTCTCCCACCAATCAGAGCTCAAGAAACAGTTGTGTGACCAATTAGGTAAGGAAAGCATCGCACCTGCACTGACTTCCAGGGTCTTCTATTTTAAATTTCACTGCGTGGCTTCTAGTGTCATAGTGGGGTATTCCAGGAGGCCATGGTATTCTCTGCGTCCCAAGCGCTCTGTTCAGTACATAAAACAGGCAAAATCTCGACAGATATTTATGAATATTTATGTTCGAACATAACATAGTTATAATTATCGTCGAACATAAACAGTCGTATGCAACTCGCCTATAATGGTAATTTAGATACTCGTATGGAAATTATAAAACTCGCTTCACTCGTTTTACATACATACTTACTCGTGTCTTATTTATTGCCATTATAGGCTCGTTGCATAATGTACTATTTATAATTATATTCAAATTTGTATTATTCATCCTGTATAAAATGTTCGCTAATTGGCTTGTTTAGTTATAAGTATATTTTATATTTTGTTTTATTAGTTGTGAAGCTAGGGTTAGTTTCATATTACAAAACTTCAATCCAGAGCATTGTATATGCTATATAAAGGGGCTCTTTAGACTCAGTGGCAGTTCTCTATGAATAAATTCCAATTCAAAATTCAATATGTCCCAACAAACAATTTTCACCAATTGTTATCTGAGTAAACACAGCAAATTGTTTGTTACACGTAGAGAAGGTAAAGACAGTCTCCCTCAAGTTGTGAGCAAGCACGTACCACCTCGCTAGCCCCTGGTTATAAATTCTATCCAAACCGGGATTTACGATGGAGCAGTGCTAGCGACAGTCATGTCCAGGCCGCACGCCAATAAATCCCTACTAGCATACTAACTTTCCCGGCAATGAGCTGCTTGCTCGGCAATAACAGTTCTATAGATGCACATGGCTCTCCTTATCCGTGTCTGGATCACGTTCGTATGAGACTCGGCCTCTCTCTCACCTACACTATTGCTACTGGTGCCCATTATAGGGCAAAACTACTTTTTACTTTTATGTCTTTCTACATTTTAAATTATTTTAATTATTATAATTATAAATATTTGATACGTGCTACCCCTAGTAGCAAGTTCGTTAATTGGATCAAAGTAGGTAAAGCACTACCCAAATGGTCCTTTAAAGAAATATTAGCTTTATTGCAGGTCAGAAATATTCACCACACAATAGGCACATAAAAACCATTAGCTAGAAATGACAACAACTCTTCCTCAAGTTCACAAGCCACAGTCTGACACTCACTGTTCTTGAATACCACACACTGTTTCGCAATTCACACGTCACCGCATTACCCCTTTTGCACAGGTATAAACACACTCACTGACACTGGCCAGGGTCGCTCTTTATATATCGGGGCTGACGACTCACAGATGTTTCTAGAGTGGACCAGGGTTCACAGCTACTCTCAGACCGTCTCGAGATTTCCAACACTAGTTGGGCCACGAACATTCTGGACCATGCCTTTTGTTCTCGCTGCGCAAGCGGCCAGCCGACACAGAGCCCGGGGGTAGCCTCGGGTGGATGTGAGTCACGGACAAGGGAATGAAGCAACCCCGCACCCGTAACATAATGTTATTTTTTGTTTCTCTAATTTTAATGTTTATATATTTATTCTTTAATTTTCAATTTATGTTCTTATAGATTTAATTTTAATTATTTTATTGAATTAATTAATTAATTAACTGATTTCGAATTGGCTTTTACAATTATTTTCATTTTTTATAGTTATGTTTATTATTTTAATTTGTATTTTTCTTTTATTGTTGTAATTTTATTATTATGATTTTTATTTCTATATTTATATTTTTATTTTTACACTTTAATTGTAAATATGTTTTTAGTTTTAAATATTTTAAAATTTTATCCAACACAATACGTATTTGATTTTTAGAAATACTAGCACTTCGGCATGAAAATTCTCCGAAATTTGGCTGGAAGAATCAACTATCAGCATTTTTGAAAATATAAACTGTCCTTATGACAGGTGGTTAATATAGAGACCACTATCCTATAAAGGGTTAACTATAAGGCGTGAACAAAAAGTTTCTGTTTGACGGCCATACAGTCCAGAATCGGTATCCCAATCAGGAAAAATCGCCGTGAGGATTGAGGCACTCATCCCACCGAATATCCTCGCGTTGTAAAACACAGTGTCCTGCTGCGTGAAGTCCGCAACCACTTGCTGCACATCCTCGTCCGACAGGAATCGTCCACCCTTTGATGTTCGGCTATTGGTCGAGTAATTTCTGCTGCTGATTGTTGTGCCCCTGTTTGATTAAACAGCCCTCATCTAAAGAAAATTGATGTGCAACGCAATAATACAGGGCGCCCGAGAATGTTCTCCGCAGTAGCTACGTGCAGCTGCGAGCGGTTGCTTCATGAGTTTAGTTGGCAGCACTGTGTCCTTGAAAGGGGGAGTCCCGCATGTGGGCTGTAGACTGTCGAATCGTATGTGTGTATTACGATAACCGAGCGAGCGTGTATGTATTCAGTGTGTATTGCGATAAGCGAGCGTTCAGATAGATTATTGGAAGAGTGAAACAGTATACAGGCGGTAATGTTTACTACTGAAGAGAGAGTATATTTGGTGGAATACGTTTTTCGTGAAGGCGATCGGTTTACAGAAAATGTAAAATTAAGATTTCAGGCGCAGTTTCCCAATTCAAAGTGTCCAAACCGTGATACTGTTCGGGATTTGATAAGTAAATTTCGTGTGACTGGCTCAGTTCACGATGTACCGGGAACAGGCAGGCCCCTTTTAACTAACGAAAAACTCGATGAAATCTCCGATATAATGCTGCGTAGTCCAAGTAAATCAACACGAAAATTAGCTCAACAAACAGGATTCTCTAATTCGATGTGTTGATGTCTGTCTTCGATCACAAGGACAACAATTCCAGCATCTGTTATGAATGGCTGTGGTGAGTACAAAGTTTACTGTTTGTTTGTTATGATGCAAGCGGCAGCCGTGCTGCCAACCTAACTACTGTAGCGTAACTACTCTTGTAGACGCATGTAGGCGCTGCGGAGAACATTCCCGGACTCACTGTACTATGAGAATAATCTCAGGCACTATAAAGTCAACTCCTACTGAATGGCTTCCTGTGCTCAGTCACATTGCTCATCCACGAATTCACAAACATCATGCTTTGCAAAGGGAATATCATAGGCTATCAACACTTGCCTATTCATTCTGGTATTGCTGATCTTCAGCTTAGGAGGCTCAAATCGAGGAAGCCGCCATTACATACTGCTCAGAAGCCAGTGGATGAAAACTCTGATGTCATGAATCAGTGGACTACGGACTGGAACTCAACTTGTACTGCAGAGCTCCGTGATATGCCACCCGTAACTGTGAAGGACCCTGGATTCAATCTACCCAGAAGGACATGGACTAGACTGAACAGAATACGGACTGGCCATGGTGTTTGTGCTGATGCGATGTTCAAATGGAACAAATTACCCTCTCCTGCATGTGATTGTGGCGATGAGAGACAGACTATCTCCCATATTGTACGTGATTGCTCTCTGAGGGCATATCCAGGTGCCCTCGGGCGCCTGAGGAACTTGAACATTAGTTTGTAAATATGTTCTTTTGTGATATCTAATATTACTGTATGTCACACGATTAATAATAATGATAAGGAACCAAAGGCGTGGTAATCGCATGGGAAGAGGGAGAGATCGGGACTATAGGGCGGTTCCTCGAGTGTCTCCCACTTGAGTTGGCGTACCTTCTGCGTTACGACCTTTGTGGTAAGGGGACGTGCGTTATCATGAAGCAGCAGCCCCCCTTGTCGCAGTTTTCCCGAACCTTTCGCCTTAATTGCACGTCGTAATTTCTCCTGTATTGCGCAGTACCGTTCTCCAGCGACGGAGTCAATGGGCCCCGGTAATCAAAGAACAGGGTGAGCATCACCTTTCCAGCGGATGGTTGGCTCTTGAACTTGTTGGGACGAGGTGACAAAGGATGACACTACTGCATCGTCGACACTTTCGATTCCGGTTCCCAGTGGTGGCACCAGCTTTCGTCGCCTGCAATAATGCGCTCCAGGAACGTGTTGCCTTCAACTTTCAAAAGTATCAGGTGCTGCATGCAAACAGCCATCCGGTGTGCATCTTGTTCGGCATTCTACGCACGGGGTATCCACTGGCTACAAACTTCCCGGTAGCCCTCAAACGGAAGCATTAAACTCACGCCTTATAGTATAAGTCAACTCAGTGAGTAAGTCAGTCAAATGAAAAATATTCAAGTCCATTGTCAAAATTCTGAATTCAGAGGTGGAAAACTTTACGCCTGTTAACGATCTCTTGTTTATTATTACTATCACCACAGAAACACAGGTTATTACTCGTAGAATGCCCTATGGCACTGAAATGAATTAACAACATCAGTGTGCAGTCCTTGATATCCAGGAAAAGATCATAAACATTCCTACTTTCCATTTCTAGACGAATTACAACAGTGAACTTTGTCTCCCGCGTCAGTCGACAGTTTACACCCCTGTCCTTCCCACTCTCCCCAGAGCTCAATCTCGCCTCCAGCCTACAAGAAGAGCCAATTAAGTTCTCGATCGGAAAATCCGCGGCGTACGACCAGAGGCACGAGAACTCCGTCGAGAGGTCTTCAGATCAGTGGTACTATTAAAAACAAATTAATTTTGGTGTCACGAGCAAGTCTTCCAACCTGAACAAGTATTTGAAATTTAACTTTCCCAATGATATTTTGATGACTGTTTTGAATACAGAAGATTCGTCTAATAAATAATAAGCCTAAATACCCCGTTAAATTTATTACGCATGACAACAAATATTCAAAAGTACGCTGATTCCTGTTTTACCATCTCATCTTAAACTTAGCTAAAATATTCTGTCCAGAGCTTGTTGTTATTGATTCATTTAGGTGCTTCACAATATCGTAGTCATGTAGCCCCGTATAATGGTTGTGTCTGAGCAATTTGTCTGATGACCTGTGTTACTGTGATGGCTGCAGCAGTGTGCGAATTTCTAATTGATGTAAGGATTTGGGTAGAGGCAGCCGTGACCTTAATTTAGAAATGGGGAAACCATGGAACACCATTTCCAGGATGGCTGTGGTAGGAATCGAACCCGCTTCCTACCCAAATCCTATCTCCGTAACAAATACATACACTAGTTCAACATCACAGTAACACAGGTTATCAGACAAATAAATTCTACACACACCCAAATACACGGTGCTACATGATCATGATATCACAAAGCCCCTAAAGGAATCCACAACAACATTAATTGCAATGATTACAAGGGGAGTTACAAGGATGACTAATTTCGTTAATCAAGAGAACATGATCAGATCCAGGCCAATAAAATCAATCAGATAGAAAATACATAGAAAATTGTATTATCAAACACTTCAGAAACCCACGTAGCCACTCACATAGGATGCGGACACTAGAGCTAGCCTATTAGCGCCGTTTTCACCAACGTCAATTATCTCTTAATTCATCAATAAAGGTTATTTAACTGAGGCGCGGATCTAGAGTTTGGTTTTGGGGGGGGGGGGGTCAGAGAATCGATCTCGAGTTTGGCCTTGCGGGGGGGGGGGGCGGGGGGGTCAGAGAATCGAAATTGTTAAGAAAAATGGTATCACTAAAAACGCAATCACAAAATAACCAAACGTACAAAACCAGACCAATTTTTTTGCAAGCTACATGGATAGAAATTTGATGCGTTTAGCGCACCAAAAATATTCGTACAAATTGCAACGGCGTGTTTTGTGACTTTTACATCGAGCTTCGAGAAAAGGATCAAGGTACGTTACAGTTTCGGCAAGTCGAGTTGGTACCGACAAAGGGAGAAAGTCACAGCTTAAATTGCCAACCAAGCTTGCGGTTTGGAAGTCGGCAAAAATTTTTGGTGCGAAAAAAGCCCCAGTTTCCTATCCGTGCATTGCTGCACATTCATCGTGACATCACTATAAACATCGATTCGGTAATCACAAGGTTGGCTAAACAAAATAGACGAGTTGATTTTGTTGTATAACTAATAGTTTTTATACAAGAGGTTTGAAGTTGTAAATATGTACAGTTGTAACAGAACATAATAATTCCAATAAAGATAATTCAGTATTGAATAAAATGAAAAAAAAACTGTTTTTCAGTTAAAATTCGTTAAGTTTTACTTGTCTGGTAATTGTGTTTTCGTTTTTTGAGTTTGCAAAAAAATTTGGTCTCCGTTTGGGGGGGGGGGGGTCATGACCCCCGTGACCACCCCCTTGAATCCGCGCCTGATTTAACTTAGCACGACCATTTCACCAAACAGAAACGCTCGTTAACTTACCACTAACAAGGAATTACGTTAAATGGCCAAATCTGGGCGCTCAACTCTCTAAAGCATCTTTAAAGTGGCGGGAAACAGCTGAACTGTGCCTTGCGCATTCCACAATGGCGGTTTGTTTCCGAGTTTAACAAGAACTTTCATCCGTATGAATATAAAATATGTTTATGACAATGAAATTATGAAAGATCACACACACATTACTAAGTTTTAATACCAAAAAAGACGAATACGGAAATTTAAAAAAAGAATCTGAAGGGGGATTCGAACCCTTTCCAGCGCTGCGTAATAAATTAAGAGATTGCGCTTCAACCGCCTACGCAACGGGAGCTGGGACAGTGGTGCGTCCTATAGCTATCTATTCACACAACTGCCAGTTCTCCTAAATACTTTGTTCATATCGTTTTAAGCTTTTGCCACGAATAAGGTCTTCTGTATTTCTCTTTCTTTATAATTATGTTCCAGATAGTCTCAAGGAAGCATCGCGAACAACAATCAGTGCTAGACGCTTCTTGATCTGTCCGCCATGCTTGTCCAAGATGAAACCGTGTCTACGCATGCGCGAGAGCCGTAAATCTGATTTAAATAATTGCGAACCCGAATGGCCTCGTGAAATGCATCGAAGATAATCACGCATTAAATCTCGCATTGAAGTTAAATGGGAATTAACTAAATAATCGTTAGTGAAGAGTTGGTGAAAACGGCCCTTACTGTGTTATGCTTTAGTAATAAAGAAGAAGGGGAGGGGTTTTAGCCCTAAGGCTCGTGTGCACCTCCAAAGAGGTGGTCCTGAGCCTGAGTTTACTTGTGGTAGAGTGTCCAGTTCCTTTCCGATCTTCATCTCTTCACCTACCCAAATCCCCCAGAACCAATCACCCATCCAGTTCTGACCTCGCCCAATATTGCTTAACCGCGGAGATCTCACGGGATTCTGCATTTCAATATGGCCAAGCAGTTGATGGTTTAATAATAAGCCCCCAAAATAAAACTGTAGGGAAACAAGTTACATTATATTGGTAACTTGCCTGGTTGAATCTGTATCTGCAAGCTGCTCTGTCGGCTGGAAAGTTAACCACAGGCTGAACAAAGGCCGTCTTCGCCAGCGTCAATTATCTTTTACTTCAGCATTAAAGGCTATTTAACTTTGCACGAGCATTTCATCAAACATAAACGCCCGTCAACTTACCACTAACAAGCAATTATTATTTTATTTTCCAGTTATTTTCTTTTAGTTGGTTTACCCTCCAGGACCCTCCGTGGCTTAGGTGGTAGCACGCTGGCCTCTTACCACTGGGTCCGTGGTGAGATTTGTGCTGAACAAAGCGGAGGCAGACAGGTTTTTCTCTGGGTACTCCGGTTTTCCCTGTCACAATTTCATTCCAGCAACACTCTGCCCTATCATTTCATTTCATCTGTCATTCATTTAATCATTGCCCCAGGGAGTGCGACAGGCTTCGGCAGCCGGCACAGTTCATATCCTCGCCGCTAGATGGTGGCTTCATTCATTCCATTCCCCGGCCCGGTCAGTCGACTGGAAGCAGGCTGTGGATTTTCAGTTGGTTTACCCTCCATGGTTGGGTTTTCCCTCGGACTCGTTACCGCCTCCTGGGCAGTGTCCTGGAGCTTGAAACATCGGGTCTAGGGATACAACTGGGGAGGTGGGACGAGCACCTCGCCAAGGCGGCCTCACGTGCAAAGTGACCTGGGGCCTTATGAGGGATGGGAAGAGATGGGAAGATTGAGAGGGATAGGCAAGGAAGAGGGAAGAAGGCGGCCGTGGCCTTACGTTAGCTACCATCCCGGAGACGAAGTGGAAAACCATTTCGAGAATAACTGGGGTCGGAATCGAACCCCCTCTACTCATTTGGACCACCCGAGGCTGAGTAGACCCCGTTCCAGTCCTCATACCACTTTTCAAATTTCGTGGCAGAACCGGGAATCGAACCTCGGAACTCCAGGGTGGCAGCTAAGCACGCTGACCACTACACCACGGAGGTGACAGCAATTATATTAAATAGCCAAATCTGACCATTCAACTCTCTAAAGCATCGTTAGTGTGGAGCGAAACACCTGAACTGTACCTCACGCATCTTGCAATTGCGTGAGGATTGGTTTGATTCTGAGTTTCACACGAGCTTTCATCCATATGAATACCTATAGCATATGTTTATGGCAATTACATTTTAAAAGATGACACATGTTACTAATACAGTACCAAGGAAGAACAATATGAAAGAAAAAAAAATCGAAGTGCGATTTGAACTTCCTCCAGCTCTACATAATGAAATGCGTGTCTGCTACGCAACACCTTACGCTACGAAGACAATGAGAAGTGGGTGTCCTATTGAAGTAAGTCAACAATGTACACACAACTGCCAGTTCACTTAATTACTATAATAATAATAATAATATCGTATGGCCTCAGATGCCGGGTGCAAGCTTTGTTATTTGACACCCAAAGGGTAGCTTGCATGTCGAATTTCATTGTTCCTTGAAGCACTATGAAAGTCAAGGAGGTTAGATATCCAAGCTCCTTGAACACTATAGCGCTTTCTATTAGAGAAATGAGGAACTTTTTGTTGGCGGTAAATCCCGAGATTAATTTTGCCATTATAAACACCGCCTACTGAATTCAAATGGGTTCTTTGACATGCCAACATCGTATGACACGGTGACGTAATTCTTACCACCTTTCAAAAATCACTTACCACGGCCAGGAGCGAACCTGCAAGCTTGTGGTTAGTAGACCGACACGTTGACCACTCACCCACCGTGGCAAGCTACTTAAATACTTTGGTAATATAATTTTAAGCTTTTGCCATGAATAAAGTCTTCTGTAATTTCCATCTTTATAATCACGTCCATCAAATCTCAAGGGATAATCGCCAACAACGATCAGTGCTACACACTTCTTTATCTGCCCGCCATGTTTCTCCAGGGTGAAACCGAGTTAACGCATGCGCGAGAGTAGTAAAGCGTATTTGAGTAATTACCAACCCGAATGGTCTCGTGAAATGCATCAACGATAACCATGCATTAACTCTCCTATTTAAGTTAAATAGGAATTAACTAACTAATCGTTAGTAAAAAGTTGGTGAAAACGTCCCAAGGGCTCCACTGTGTTGGTTGGTTGGTTCCTCAGTTTAGGGGCTGCAACAATGCGGGCATGTAACCCCGTGTACTTTGGGTGTGTGTAGAATCTGTCTGATAACCGGTGTTACTTGTGATGGCTGTATTAGTGTGTGTATCTGTTTTAATTCAAGTAAGGACTGCAGGCATTGAATTCTTTTCAGTAGTTCCTACTTTTGCCGCCAAACGCCACCGTCAAAGAACAAATAGTTCAGAACTTAGTCAGCAGATGCCACCGCAGTCGGATCTTGACGACGAACGTAGGAACCTAAGAACTTTAGTCAAATGTTCAACCTAAATATAATTTAGTTTCACACAGGTGTAATTAGTGGAAGGTTCTTTATCATGCCATAAATCTATGACATGGGACCGCCGGCTTTACTTCCCCTCCGAAGGAAGAATACTGGGGGATTTTTAACGTTCTTAAAAATTCCGACGAATTCGGCCGGGTTTGAACCCGCGATCTTGGGCATAGAAACTCAGCATGCTACCAACTACGCTGCCGAAGCCGCCTCCCCAGTGTTGATGTTCAACAAGAATAATTGCATTGCTTCGTGTGTCAGAACCCAATGTTATTTTGACCATGGAAGAATCAAGATCATTTCACGCACACGCGCCATCCACTTTAAAGGAGAGCAGAGCTTTTAGCTTTGTCTGTCCTCCGAGATGAAAGAAGAGATTCACTAAACCGCTGTTTCCACTTTAATCTTGTGCTCTTAATTCCCCGCGTGGAGCTTTTAATGTCACCGCCCGGCTTGACATCGCGGGTCGAATAGAGGATCTTGAAGATAAATCAAGGTGGCTTACTGAAGGCAGTGGTACTCTACTTATGTTCTACCGGCAATAGGACCCAGCTTCGCCTGGGTGATGCATTCTCCGAGTCTCTGCCCGCGGCTAGATATGAGCAATACCATAGCATTATTATCTCTACTTAGTATAAAACCAAGTCCCCGATTCTTGGATGTCACGGGTAATCTCGAGAACCTCTGGATGGATTTTGATGCAGTTTTCACCATTCTGTAAAGGATATCTCGAGGATGATTTCTGTAGAAAATAATTTATTCATGATCAAAGAAAGCCGAGCAGACCTAAAAATCACTCGTTGAATTGTCCTGCCGTTCTCGACGGACAAATATTTCATTTTATGCGCGTATTCGTCATGAAACTATTAATTACGGACAACTCCGAGTGATTTCACAGAACAGGCAAACTTTGTTCTTGATGATTCATTAGCAGGCTTTGCGACATCGTGGTCATATGCCCCATGCACTTGAATATGTTTGTAATCGATACCTACTAGATACCTCTGTCCTCTGCTGTCCTCTTGCGGGTTACGTGGGTAATTGTTCCAAACATTCCGCTTTGTAAATCCCTGGCCTCCTGAAGTATGGCAATTTTGTAATATGTAGTTCAACTTCTAGCCACGACCACGCTCCGATTATCTCTAACCACTGCTAGCTGGATCGCCTCCCTCCTGGTGCTTTAAACTGCCTGCCCATTCAACATAATAATGTTAATGTTATTGGTTTTACGTCCCTTTTAACTACTCTGGCTTTTAGAGACGCCGGGGTGCCGGAATTTTGCCCCGAAGGGGATCTTTAACGTGCCAGTAAATCTACGGACACGGCTCCCTCGCATTTGTGCAACCTCAAATGCCAGCTGACTGCGCCAGGATACGAACCTGCTACCTTGGGCCCAGCAAGCGAGAACGTTACCCCTGAGCCACGCAGCCAGCCTGCCCATTCAACACTCAGGGGCGTACAAGATATATATTAATTCACTGCCAGGTTGCAGCAAAAACCTACTGTGATCACCGCGAACTTTTAAAAGGAAGGATACCTAAAACGAAGGATTCTTATTTTTGGAGGCTTAATATCGAGATTAATAGACGTGAATGCATTACAGTATGTTAGTAGTTTTGATATTCAATCATCATAAAGTATATACCTTAATATTGATTTAGACACTTACTGGCTAATTATCAATATAAAAGAAAACAAAAAACACATGGTGGTGGGGGTGATTGTTTTAGGGGTAAGAACAAAGAGTTATAAGTATACCATTACATTTAGGAGAAAATAGGCTATATGTTCTTTGCTGAACATCTTGTTTTTCCTGTGTGTTTTTTAAGTTCCACGCTCATAAATAGAGTAGCCTATTACAAAAGTGTTAGATGGGCGCCGCTGTCTGACCTAATGCGAGGAAAGTGGTCAGTTGTAGAGAAGGAGGCGTCACGCTTAACTGATCACAGCTCCTCGCTGTAAATTGATCTGTCAGCAGGTATCGAGTTGTAATTGAACACACCACGTGACCTCTGGTTTAATTGAGTTCTCCGCCCACACCCTTGTTTCGTTTCTATCAAGACCTGTGTTATCTCATCTGGAGCGTGCCCTGTTCTCTTCTCTGATCACAATACAGTTCACCTTCTGTCTGGACATTTGGAATTTTGGGTTAAAATTTTGTGGGCTTGATGAGGTGCATAGTGACGAAATATAGCCTAATACTGTATTTTCTTCTTTGGTCGTTTGAGCCATCTTTGGATCACGGTGATTGTGCTTTAGCTGTTGTCTCACACTTCTGCTGTTCTTGGTGGATTGTTTGGCGATTGCATTTGTGCTGAAATATTAAGCCTTTCGGTTGGACCAGTAATCTTTCGTTTTCTTCATGAACTCTGGTTGGTTGGTTCCTCAGTTTAGGGACTGCGACAACGTGGTCATGTAGCCACGTGTACTTTGGGTGTGTGTAGAATCAGTCTGATAACCGGTGTTAATTGTGATGGCTGTATTAGTGTGTGTTATCTGTTTTTAGCCTCTTTTCAATTTTGAAAAAATAGGCTTATGAGATCACCTTTTGTCCGTGTGTGTGTGCGTGTGTGATGGTGTGTGTGTGTGTGGGTGTCCCCCTAATAACTTCTAAACGGCTGGAGCTATTTCAATGAAACTCAGTAAGTGCATAGCACTATTCCGGACGACCCCGACCGTGCCCTTCAAATTTTCTTACGTCTCACCAATCCAACAAGGCGGCTGTGCGAAATATTTCACCAGCATTCAATATCTCCGAAACTATTACCGATATCACACTGGAATTCATTATGGTGATAAAGGGAACTACTAGGCGTTCACCTATGTAAATTTTTTAAACCTGGTGACTACAAAACCAACATGGCGGCCAAGCGAAGTAGCGACTTTTAAATGGACGTTTCTCGCGATTTAACTAACCAAACGCAATAAAACTTGGTACAGTATATGTTTATACACATTGTAATGCACCGACATCTAACTTCGTTGAATTGTTAACATAACCACAAGATGGCGGCTGTGCGAAATATTTCACCGGCATTCTACAGTATATCTCTGAAACTATTAGCGGTATCTCCCTGAAATTTTGTACGGAGATAAAGGGCACTACTGGAAGTTCATCTAAAAGACTTTTAAAATACGGTTAACTACAAAACGAACATGGCGGCCAAGCAAATTTGAAAATTTTAAATAGACCTTTCTCGCGATTTAATGTTCCAAACGCAATGAAACTTGGTACAGGAAATGTTTATACACATTGTAATGCACTGGTATCTAATTTAGTTCAATTGTTTGCATAACCTCAAGATGGCGGCTGTGCGAATTTTAAAATTAAGTTTTTATTTCTTGTGACGTAATCGTGCGATCGAAGTAAAAGTTTGAATAATGAACCTACGCGATAATTTTCCTGTAATGGTACATTACTCTATCACCTATACATTTAACAATCAAACATGGCGACCATCCGAAATATTTAGACGGTTCTCAATATCTACAAATCTATTACAGCAATCAAACTGAAATTTTCTATGTTGATAGTGGCAATTAACATAAGTAGGATATATGAAAATAGGCTGTATAGTTCTTCACGGAACTACTTGTTTTTATTCAAGTAAGGACTGCAGACATTCAATTTTCAAGTAGTTCCTACTTTTTCTACCAAACCCCACCGTCATACGACAACTAGTTCTGAACTTGGTTACTAGATGCCACCGCAGTCGGTCCCTGGCGATGAACGTTGGAACCCTAGAGCGTCAGTCAAATCTAACCTATAATTTAGCTTCACACAAGTGTAATTAGTGGAAGGTTCTTTTGCATGCCATAAATCTATGACATGTGCCCGCCGGCTTTACGTCCCCTCCGAAGGGAGACATACTGAGGGATTTTTAACGCTCTTAAAAAACCGACGACTTCAGCCAGGTTTGAACCCGCGACCTTGGGCATAGAAGCTCAGCATGCTACCAACTACGCCACCGAAGCCGCCTTGCTGAACTGTATCTTACGTTCCTCGTGTCATTTCTTGGACACGTTGTGGTGAGCTTCTATCCATAATGGATGTGAGGAAAGATCCGGTTCAACTGTCAGATCTTAGCGACTCCTGTCAATATTATTATGTCTTGCTAAATATTAAGTTCAGCATGATCCTTCTCAATTAGTTTGATCCACAAGGACACAGTGGCGTTATCCTTCTTAGCTAATTTGAAGATCTGATAAGACAGCCTGTGTTGGTCCTTTCTGTACAAGTGGCCGTAGAAAGCCAGGCGTCTCCTCATGGGCACCCACGGGATATTTTCCAGGGGGGGGGGGGGCAAGTAATATTTTTCATTTCATTACCTACCTGTCACTAGGTGATGATGAGACTCCCCGCGCAATTTTTGTTTCATTTCTTACTTGCTTCGTGATATTCATTATTTGGCTGCTCTGAAACTGTTGGGTACATTATCTTTATGGCAGGAATAGTTTTCTTTAGATCAGAGTTTTTGTCCATAGAAGTTCATTTTTCTTTGTAAATCATCGTCATAATGTTCATTTCTTAAAAACAGGTAAAACGTAGTTGTATCACCAAGTATCGACAAAAATAATGATCAATGATCAAGCAGTTCATTCCAAAAACAAACAAAAAATGGTAATGTTCTCCGTGGCTTAGGCGGCAGCACGCCGGCCTCTCACCGCTGAATCCGTGGTTCAAATCCCGGTAACTCCATGTGAGATTTGTGCTGGACAAAGCGGAGGCAGGCAGGTTTTTCTCCGGGTACTCCGGTTTTCCCTGTCACAATTTCATTCCAGCAACACTCTCCACTATCATTTCATTTCATCTGTAATTCATTTAATCATTGCCCCAGGGGAGTGCGACAGGCTTCGGCAGCCGGCACAGTTCACATCCTCGCCGCTAGATGGTGGCTTCATTCATTCCATCCCTGGCCCGGTCGGTTGACTGGAAGCAGGCTGTGGATTTTCATTTTTCCAATCCAGTTCGCCGATTTTCTAAATAATCGCAAATTACTAATTTAAATACAACTGTGAAATTATCCCTACATCTTAATCAGTTAGCTATCAGTAAGCTCAATTTATGAAATAAACTCGTGTGACAATGAACAATCGAAATATTCTTGGGCTTCCTCCTTGCGCCTCCTGCGGGCGCCCAGGCGTCTCCTTCTGATGGCAACTGTAAGGTGTTCCTGGTGTTTGCAGAGTTCACAATTTGGTTTGTACTATCACCTTCCATTTGATAAGATCCTTTGTCCCACTATTTTCCGAAAGAATTTCCTTTGTTGTAGCTCGAGAGCCCTTAGTGCGGCACTCAGCTGCTCTTTGTTTGTTTGTTATGGGGTTGGTGCCAAAACTACTGGAACAATTGACATGAACATTCGTAAGTAGAAGGTGCCATTAAAATAAAACTATCTTACCTGTCAACCTTACAAAACAAAAATCGGAAGATTTTTATATGAAATACGAACAGTGCATATCAGCAGAATTAACTGAATTGGCAAATTATGCCTCAAATGAATTATATAAATAAGTATTCGACATTTATTACTCCGTCATTTTCACGTTTAACACCAAAATCTATTGTTTGTTGCTTCCACTTTCTTGGTGCTTCTTTGTTCCCACGTATTTTGAAACATTACTTTTTCGGCATTGTAATATAAAAACATTACATCGACGAACAGCATAAAATGCAAAAAGAAAATTCCTTTGTTGGAATCAATCACGCACGGAAATTGTTCCGAAAACGGTTTCATGAAAACAGCATTATTTTTTTCGCCATAATAAAGAATCTTACATCGAGCGAGAACAGTTGAATGTGATGAATATGTTGCAGCAAGATCAATAAATAATATCTTACTCTAAATCAAAACACTTTTATGAATTCAGGTACCCGAATTATATTTATTACTTGCCCACTATTAACACATCAAAAAATACTGGAAAATGTTTGAAGTTCGTCAACAATTAGCTAAAATCGGGAGAAAATGAGTAATCGTGAGGAGGGAAAAACTCTGGAAATTCGGGAGTGCCCGCCTAAATTGGGAGAGTTGGCAGGTATGAACGATGCTACAATTCCTTTAATACTAACACCTTAGGAGGCTGAGGAAGTCGTAAAGGGCTCCGAAAAGTCTGAAATCTTCAACATTTTTCAAAATTTTGTTTTGCGCTATATTTAATCTACGGACTATAAGTTGCCAAACGGTACATCATTCGCATTCCTGAGGTTACTTTCCTTATACTTGCCCTCAAGCATGCGTCGTATTAGTAAACACACCAAAGTACATTTTTATTTCTATTAGACGATAGATTTAAAAAGATTAGAAAGAGGCTGCGTTAGAAGCATGAGCAAAGGGACATGGAACATCAGCAAAATAGTTGCTAGTGCTTCAAATTGAAGAAGAGGGATTCTACTGTAATGGCATGTTCTCAGGACCGGTTCAAGGTATCTTTTTGGAACATGCGAGATCAGGGTTTGACGCCCCTCACTTAGAAACGTATTCGTCCCTTAATTAATGGGATGCAATACTTTTCTTTGAGGGCAGATGAACAAGGAGATGAAACGGGCATCCTATGTCCTTGGGATGAGAAATCTTACCTAAAGGCGGATTATCCAGGTTGGTTGGTTGGTTGGTTGGTTCTTGAGTTTAGGGGCTGCGACAACTCGGTCATGTAGCCCCGTGTATTTTGGGTGTGTGTAGAATCTGTCTGATAACCGGTGTTAATTGTGATGACTGTATTAGTGTGTGTTATCTGTTTTTTAATTCAAGTAAGGACTGCAGACTTTTGAATTTTTCAAATAGTTCCTACTTTTGTCGCCAAACGCCACCATCAACGAATACTAGTTCAGAACTTACCTACCAGACTCCACTGCAGTCGGCTCTTGGCAACGAATGTAGGACCCTAAGAGCATTGTTTAAATTCTTAACCTATACAATTTAGCTTCACACAGGTGTAATTAGTGGAAGGTTCATTAACATGCCATAAATCTATGACATGGGACCGCCAGCGCCGGCTTTACTTCCCCGCCGAAGGAAGGCATACTGAGGGATTTTTAACGCTCTTAAAATCCGACATCTTCGGCCGGAATTGAACCCGCGATCTTGGGTATAGAAGCTCAGCATGCTACCGACTACGCCACCGAAGCCGCTCGGATGTTCCAGCAGATGGACAACGGCATAGGACCAGGACCAATAGGTTTGGGTAAGGGAAGGCGAGACTATATGAGCCGTGGTGAAGGCAACTCGCCAAGAAGAAGGCCACTCTGATAACAAACAGGGTGGCTCAGCACCTTAGATGGTAGCCCCATACCTGAGCTCGGTCTAGGAAGGCTGATAACCTACCAGTCTTAAATTACGATATCAAAGGAAAAGGTAAAGGAAAATATCGGACTGTTCAAAATTTATGCAATGTTGTATATTTGATGTGTGTGTTATACTTTCTGTCAAGGACCTAAATGGCCTGCTAGGTACAATAAATGATGATGATGATGATGATGATAATGATTACAAATTAAAATAAATAATTGTGTTTTGTATTGAACCCGAGGGGGTCACGCTGACTGGTATCGAACGTGGACCTCGGAGATAAGTTGAGCTCAGAATGAAGGTTCCACCAGGGAACGAACCCGAGATCTGTTGAGGGAGTTTCGTTGTAAAAACCCCTAGAGGAAAGTATATATTTAATCATTGGTGTGATATCAGTTGATACTGACATTATTTATTGAAATAATGCAGGAGAAATGAGTGGAATACAGCATTATTGGACTACATGAAGTAGGCTATGCTGGACTTGGAACACAGAAGTGGAGAGTTTGACAGTTTACTAATGGCCCCAGAATTGTAGGAGGAGACTCATGGAGCCATGTCAATCTCGTTGACCTACTTAAGTCGTCTGCAAGAGGTCGGGGGGTTGAATAATGACCCTGTTCTTCCCCGTTTGAGAATAAAAACGAGAATGGAAGGGGAAGATCCCAAGGAAAATCATTGATTACTCGTGATTGGAGCAACGCAATGACATGAGAGTTGCACACAGGTGAATCTATAGCCAGGAGGCTAATTATAGAGCCATCAAACTGTGAAATCAAGGCATATTTAATGGAGTGCGCATGAACACAGGACTATTGGTGTTCGCGGCGTGACCTGACTATGTCGCCGGGGATTTCCACATGACGCCGCGTCCCCACGCCATGGATAAAGCAATTAATATTAATTAATTGGCCGATCGATCCTTGAGCACGCATGCATTTTTGTGACCAGCGAAGAAAAAGGAACAATATGAATTTTATTCCAAGACCAGAATCATCCTGGAACAGAAGACGACACTGCGAGGGACTCTGAGACCTACTTTTTCGTATGAAACGGATATAAGGGAGTAGACCCTTGGCAGAGGTCAGTTGTTGGCAGCAGTTATCGGTGGGCAGTTGTGTTTGGAAGTTGTAACAGAATTTAGCGCGGAGCGCCCAGGCGCGCACACAAAGACTTAAACATTTTACTGGTAATCAGTATATTAGCCGTGCAGTGTAATACACCAGTGATAATATAATCATGCATGGTCATGAAATAAGAATGAGTACGGTAATCAATAAACTTGATTATGCGAAATGCATATTACCGAAGTTAAGGTAGGAGGCTCGGACTTCAGTTTGGGAAGCCGTGCAGTAAGACTGTTATATACTGTTTATTAAGGACAGTCGTGCCGTATGTGTAGTTGGCAGTACGAGCAATTGGTAGTGTTCACATAGGAAGTACCGTGTGATATACTAGGCAGAACTGTTGAAAGTAATAATTTGTGTAAATACAATGTACAATGTTGAGCGCAGTGAAAAATAGTGATTGGTTATACATATCCTAAGCATACCAATAATTAGCGTTCATGACGTTATGTAATCATATTAATGCAATATCAGGAAGGTTATCAAGGGATAATCGATAGACTGTTGGTGAATCCGTAGGCAGATGATCGAGATGTTCAATCAGGAGGCAGTAGGACCGAAGAAGAGGCCGTCCGCACCTGCAATTCTGATATCTTGCCAGGAAATTTCAACCAGTCAGGAATATAAATTGTGACGTGTGTTTGTGCAGTGATCTTATGTAAAATATCTTGTAAATTAATAATATAACAAGTGTTATAAAGTGTCATGTGTTTTGGAAGCATTAGCTTCATCATAGAAATGGAAAAGTGTCGTGTGTTTATGAATCAAATGTCATATAAGATGTGTATTAGCAGTATGGAAATGAAAATCCACAGCCTGCTTCCAGTCTCCGACCGGGTCAGGAATGGAATGAATGAAGCCCCCATCTAGCGGCGAGGATATGGACTGTGCCGGCTGCCGAGGCCTGACGCACCCCTCCGGGGCAATGATTAAATGAATGACAGATGAAATGAAATGATAGTGGAGAGTGTTACTGGAATGAAATTTTGACAGGGAAAACCGGAGTACCCGGAGAAAAACCTGTCTGCCTCCGTTTTGTCCAGCACAGATCTCACATGGAGTGACCGGGATTTGAACCACGGACCCAGCGGTGAGAGGCCGGCGTGCTGCCGCCTAAGCCACGGAGGCTTCCCAGTATGGAAATGTCTCGCTAATTATCCAAATGGCAGGCGACACTGGAAGATATGGGTGGTTGGAGCCACCTGGATAAGCCTATGTAAGTACCCCACAAATCATGTTGTTATAGAAGTTATAGCCACTGCATGTAATGTGATTTCGGAATTATAAAATATGGCAGTAAGAATCAATATCAGGAGGTATACCCTCAAGTGTTTATGGTTGCTTGATTTCAGTAAAGTTAAGATGTTGTTATACATCAGTGAGTGGATTAATCGTTACCACTATTAATAAAATGGCAATTCAGTTATGTAAAACTTAACGTAACGTACATGGATGTTCGATTATTTAAACGGTTACGTTGTGTCGGGTTGAGGTAATTTATGTCAGTAATAATAATAATAATTATAATAATGATAAAAGGTATAATTGAATACATCAGGATAAAAGGTTGTAAGCAAGAAATATTTACGCTAATTGGAATATTTATCTAGCCAAGCCGTAGATTACATTAAGGGATGAGAAAAGAGTTAATATCAGAATATAATGTGTTAATGGGAATATAATTATGCAAGGAAATGAAAGAGCTTAATAGTGAATTGCATTTGTGGCTTGTGTATAAGCTTGTAGAGTAACGGATAGAGTTCTCTTAATTAAAGGGCGAGATCAGAGCAGCGGGTTAAGAAGCCAGGTAATCTAATCGACGTGTGAAGTCTCGTACAGCCTTGGGCGTACAGAGATATTAATTTATGCCGGAGTGTATTTAGTGTGATACCCTAACTCCGATGATGGATATGGAATGTTCCGGGTTCGAATCCTGTGGTAGGTGAGGGGAGAACATTGGAAACCTCTGCACCATACCTGATCGAACGAGGACGTGTTATTGAATGATTCGGCTCTTGTGAAACGAATCTTATTGATGGCAGCTGTTGACTGACCGTAGCATTTATTAAGATACCGGCTACCCACTAGACCTGTGTTTGATGAATCTCGTGCCTTCATATAATGATACGGACCTGTTGAGGCCGTTATTAATATCCTAAGGTTAGGAATAAATATTTAAGCTCATCCAGAATCTATTGCATAATATTCAGTTTAAATTCATATGGGATCACGTGGATCATTGTGACCACAATATTGTATTCAGAATCGTGATACTGCTTGGGGAGATGAAAGCCAGGAATCAGGAAGGCGAGGGACGGTTTACAGCTGTAACCACCCCACTCCATTCCATTGTATACAGGCAGCTCCAAGGGGCTGAGTTGTTAAACGAACCGTGAAGGCTAGCGTTTTGAAAGGACAGATTTGAGACCTTGCTTGTAATGAAAGGAAGCATTGTTATATTGTGTAATGAATGTGTGTGGTGTAAAAACACATTGGTAATCATAGATCACCCTGATGATATAAAATTTTAGCAATCTTACGAATGGTCGGAAGTTGCATTTTGTACTGACACTGACACGAGTTTATGAAGTTGGGCACTTGACGCCACAGGCTACGCTCGCAAGGGTAGCTTAATAATACCATCCGACACAGCGATAACAGAAGTTATTTATGGAAATCGCAATGACATGCAGTGGAACTATAAAAAGAGGGAGCGGAGGGGTAGACTTACGTAATTGTGGTGTTGCAAGTAGATTGTAGTGCAACCCAAGAGTTGGCTAATGCATGATAAGCATTTGGTGGGAGAGAGAGATATATAACACAAACAGTACACATGATGTAAATTAAGATGTGTTGTAAGAAACAAGTAATTTTGTGAATTTAAAGAAGTCACACTAGGTGACATGAGTGTAAAAGTACAGTTTTTGTGAAACGTTACATGTGCATCAGCGCACTTGAGTGAAGTTTAAAGTCCACCTAATGGTAAAGGATTGAATAATGATATGGATTTAATTTGTTAAACTATGTGAATAATTAGTGGATTGTGGGAGTAACTTTGTTTGTTTGTGTATTATATTTGTTGGGATTGTGTTCTTATATGTTTGAAGCCATGATGTTTATACTGAATTAAAGTCTTTAGAGTAGAGTTGTGCCTTATCATTGTAGAGTTGATACCTTTTAGTCTCAAATCAAAAATATGCAACTGCTCTGTGGGAGAACGGTACACGCCGAGAACTGAAGCTGGCTGGAGGCAGAAGCATGTTTTCCATGGAAATTACTTACATGGGTACAGTATGTACTGTGATCGTTTGATGAACGTCCTACGACCACACAAGTGCGCATCCGAACAACAGTCGAGCACAAAGACTCAAAATCATCTCGGGGTTAACAGTGAGCATTCTACAAAGGTGTAGAATAAAGAAAAGAAAAGCTCTGCAGTTCCCCAGACGCACACTACAGCAAGGATAGAAGGCATATCTCAAGAATCATGAATGACCACAGTATCAGTTAAGATAAAATTTGCATCAATTTAATTGATCCATTCAACCATCCTAATCTTTACAAGGCCATCCTCAGGGAGAAAACTAAAACACCACCTGGAAAAAATAACATCCTGCGCTCCCCCTGGGATCCTATAATATTTAATCGCAGGTGTTGAATAACGTTCCAAAAAAATGCAACGAAAACGTCAACTTTTAAACATTTCATTGTGTTAGAATAGCCATGAAATTAATAGTCCATCATGGTATTCTATTATATTATAAACCATATTTCCAGTATTGAAGTTGTGTAGATCACTGATCGTCCTATCAAACACTTGAATAATTTTTTTTTTCTGAAGTTCTACACTTTTCCATATTTCCAAAAATCATGGATAATCCTGTGGGATATTCTCTTCCATGAAACGAGAAGAAATTCCAAAACAAACTACAATTGTTAATTATACAACTTAATGCAAGTCAGACCAAGTCGAACAAAGATGGATCCATTAGAAACATAATACCATTTATATTTCATTATTCCCACACAAGGAATGTTCATATTAGAAATTAGAAATTATGGATCTGTGATTTATCCTCGATAATAAAATAAATTATGGGATTAGTTATTCAGTGATATTAATTGCAACTCAACCTTATTATTCCAACCAATTTCTAACACTTATGGATGATTCGTAGCTATTTCAAAATTTTCATCGGAACATGAGGCCGCATTTTAAATGCCCCATTTCTTTATGCACTTTATCAATTTGATTTATTCCTTGATATCACAATACGGCAAAATTATTAGGCATTGTAATCTATCTGCAGGTTTATATCATTCAACCAGAAAATATGTAATTATGGTTAGAGCAAATTAAAGTAGAATCTAGAATTCCACTGATGACAAGATCTAGATAGCGGCGTGGGGCTGCAACAGCGGCACCGCCCTTCTTTTGAGTAATATGAGGCAACATCCTCCAAATTCCAACAATTCATTATATTCAACAACTATAATTCTTTTACATATTATTTTCACATATTTAACTTCCATCCAGTCATATTTACTGTATTTAATGGATTATCATAATTATTAATGGGAAAAATGCCTGCGCGCATTCCCAATTCAACTCATCACCCTATCAGATTTATCATATGAATGTTATAAGTAACTGTCTCCAATTAACCTGTTCAATTATCCGCTTGTCACCATAACAAAAATCCTCCTAATTGATACACCTTGCTCTAATAACAAAACTACGTTACGATTGCCTTATCAATCCAATGTGCATTAATTCATGTTAATTTCTCATTTCTCATAGTTGTTTTAAAGAAACATCGCCTAAATTATCCAAACTCATCCATTTATTATTATTATTAATATGAAACTCTCATGGATAATTACCATGTTATATTTTTCATAAGATCCATTAAATTGTTATGAATATTCCTCCTTAATTCCCCATGTAAATTCTCATACATGATCATTCCGCATTATCATTTTAAAGAAAATCCTTAACCACCAGAAAAATCGAATCATTTCACGATAAATGACAATCAGAACTCATCTAAGACGAATTGCATCAAAATGACCAAGAACTACATTTAAATAAACAAATTACCAATAAACTATCTCAAAACAATCGCTAAAAATAACAATGAGCCATAAAAATATGCACGGAACTGTACAACAAAAAATCAGGATGAAACTCCTGTCTAAATAGAACAGCCGGATGCCTTCCGAAAATATACTCGTTCTACGATATGCCCACCGTGGATATGCTATCTCAAAAGAATAAAATCAAATTCGAAGAGTGGACAACATCAAAAAGATCCATGCTTATGTCCCAATATAATGCAGAAAATAAAGATCTATGGCGTGTAAAACGATTCCTACATGGTTGAATGGTATAGTCTAAGGTCTGATATTCACCGGTACTAGATATTAAGAATAGAATAAGGGGCTCACGTCCATTTCAGATATTCTTGAAGAAGGTCCAAGTTCCTGCGGAATGCCCTTAGTCTGAGCATAAAATCCCACGCGATCCTCCGCACACGGAAATGTGTACAGATCAACTTCATGGCTCCACTGGTCTAAGTCCCAAGTATCCAGACGTCAGCATCCATCGTACTCCCAATTCATATTTAACGCACCATAATACTGGCTCGACTCATGGTAGATTTCAAAAGTTCATACCGGCGTATCGCTACCATGACGTCCCGATCGGATTGTCTTAACACCATAGCTTCTGCTATGAAAAAGCACGTGTCTAATACTGTCACTGATTTTACGACAATCACCCGGTGTTTTACCGTCCCGAAATATTTCCGAATAGTCACAGTAATGTTCCCGGTGACTTGATTGTAATCCTTCTGTAGTTATCGCAGTACGCTTACACACCTGTTTAGCCTTAAATCCATGTCAATTGCTAGCCAGAAATCTACCCTGGTATGAGGTATTATATTCACATAACTCAAGGAAGGAGCTATTTCCAACTCATATGCCTTAATATGCTGTGAGCTCGGGCCATATCCAACACAACTTTGCATTTACAAAAGCTAGTCCCATCTAGTAAAACTATCCTGAGCACATTTGAACAATGCCTCGTTTGTAGGCTAATATTGGCTTCCAGGTCAGGTACTCGTAACTTAAGATTGATTAAGCCGCCCGCTTATGCACGGATTAACTGCACAAACACGACTGTGTCTCCCGTTACAGCTGCTTGCTTGACCCTGCAAATCTTCAGGTGTTAGCATACATACGCGCAACGCCGTCCGCGCATCTCTTCCAGCCTGCAACCTGCGGCAGTGAAACTCAATTCAGTCAGGCGCTCGCTTCAAATTCAAAATATAGCCGCGACAAAAAACAACATCTCCATAACCAGCAACTGACGCTCTTTCACACGGTTACAGTACAATAAATGAAAAATTTTCTAGTAGAATAATAAACACTGTATCATAAAAGACATCTTATTAACAAAACATACTTTTCTCGCCTTAAGGCAAAGTCTTACAAATTGAACCAGTATCAATAGTGTTTACCTTGATACTTCATGGCAATTATGATAAGTTGATTTTATTTTTATTTGTTATTTTTCTTCGTCGGCTAAGCAGTATCTTAGGACCTAACTTTAATATTTCATGGCAATTTAAACTTATATAAAAAATCTTTGCCGGAGAGAGACAGAATAATAAGATGAATTTTCTATTACCGACTAAATATTATTAGAAATAAAATGTTCCTATTTGAAACTGAAAATAAAAATACCATATAAAATGTTTTTAAAACCATTCTAAATATTCCAAATGATATTGAGATTTAATATCTCAATAAAATGTCGAGATTTAATGCTTAATATGTTTACATATTTAGGGACACCAAAGTTTATATTTCAGTTTTATAGCGCCGAAAAAACAAACAAGTACTTCCGTGAAGAACTACAGCCTATTTTCATATATCCTACTTATATTATATGCCACTATCAACATACAAAATTTCAGTTTGATTGCTGTAATAGATTCGTAGATATTGAGAACCGACTAAATATTTCGGATGGTCGCCATGTAAGATTTTCATATATGTAGGTCTTGGTTATGTACTGTTACATGAAGATTATTTTGCACGTGTAGTATTCAAACATCAATCGCATGATTAGGACACAAGAAGTAAAAACGAGATTTTAAAATTTTGCATAGCTGCCATCTTGTGGTTATGAAAACAATTGAAATAAATTAGGTGCCAGTGGATTAACATTTGTTTAATGATTTACTGTACCAAGTTTCACTGCACTCGGATGATTAAATTACGAGAAACGTAAATGTAAATATTTATACTTCGCGTCACCGTCATGTTGTATTCGTGATCACCAGGTTATTGAAAGTACTATAGGTGAACTTATATTCATAGTCCCTATGAACGTTACAAAATCAGTTTGATTGCTGTAATAGATTCGTAGATATTGACAACCGTCTAAATATTTCGGTGGGTTGCCTTGTTGGAATGTTATATGTATAGGCCATAGAGTTATGTACCATTAAAGGAAAATTATTGCATAGGTTCTTTATTCAAACTTTCACTTCAATCGCATGATTACGACGCAAGAAAGGAAAACTTAATTTTAAAATTCGCACAGCCGCCATCTTGTGGTTACGTAAACAATTGAACTAAATTAGATACCAGTGCATTACAATGTGTATAAACATTTTCTGTACCAAGTTTCATTGCGTTTGGATCATTAAATCGCGAGAAACATCTGTTTAAAAGTCGCAACTTCGCTTAGCCGCCATGTTGGTTTTGTAGTTACTAGGTTTTCGAAAGTCACATAGGTGAACTTCTAGTAGTTTCCTTTATCACCGTACAACATTACATGGTGATATCGGTAGTAGTTTCAGAGATATTGAATGCTGGTGAAATATTTGGCACAGCCGCCATGTTGGATTGGTGAGACGAAAAAATTTGGAAGGGCTGAAAATGATTTTAGAACGAAAAATGAAAAAAGACGCCGGCTTAACCGGCGCGGCGCCCCAGCGGTGCCAGCGCCCCATGCGGCCGCATGTGTCACATGGGCTTCGCGCTAGCCCTGCATATTCTAATCGTGATTATTATTATTAATATTATTATTATTCATATGCCTTAGAGCGTCAGGAAGTTTGGCGCACCAAGGAGAACTGGGCATACAACAGGCAAAGACGTCTGCACACAATCATTGTATGGAACGATGGCAACAGAAATGAGATGATGAGACACGTGGTCGATTGACAAAGAAACTTATTCCGCGTCTGGTTGACTGGGTTGATCGAAACCACGGCGAGGTCAATTATTATTTTGCACAGTTCCTAACAGGCCAAGGATATTTTCGGAGATTCCTGCATCACATTGGCGTGGCTAATAGCACTTTGTGTCATTATTGTAATGAAGAGGATGATGCGCTCCGCACATTCATTGTGTGTGAACGTCGGTCAACACATAGAAGCGATCTGCAAGCTTCTCTAGGGGTAATCACGCCGGACAACATCCTACAGATGATGCTCCGAAATGATCAAACATGGAATCAGACAGCTATTTACATAGAAGGTGTCCTGCGCCAGAAGAAGAGGGAAATGGATGCGTACGAACATCCATAAAAAAATGAAGAAAGAAGAAGTCTGAATGGCTAAGTAAGCACGACATCACCCTGAAGTAATGAGAGAGCGGTTCCGGGGTGATGAACGCATCGTGGGAAAAGGGATGTGGTGTTTAGTGGGTAAGAATCCCACACTACTGTGGAATGCGGACCCTTTACATGGGTCTTTTGAAGATTTTCCACAGTCCCTCGTAAAAAAAAATAGAAAAATGCCTTTTTCATTAATATTAGTATTAACATAATTAATTAACTCCTTATTTATCATCATGATTATTTATTGTATTTCAAACATTTTTCGTATGCACTGGTAGCGTATTGCGTGGTTGTGTAACAGAGCCCTCTGCCACAATTGAAGTCATAAAATAAATAAATAAATAAATAAATAAATGAAAACAAGAAACCTCTTTGATTCTAATGTCTCGCTAAAATTTTCCTTTTTTCAGAAAATTTTTAACAAACATAGCTGACATTTTTAGATTAATTCCTTCTTATATGTGTTATATTTTATCACGTCTGTTGTTTTCAATATTTACTTCAGTTTAATTTTGCCAAATGGAACTGTTCATGAAAGTACTGTTAAAATATATACAATTTTAAAAAGATTCATGAAAATTGAAAAATACATTTAATTTCAATGAGAGATAGTCTTGAAGAACATCTCTGAAAAAAAATCCTGGTAACAGTTTCTGAGAAAAAGGTAAATAACGAGTTGGAATATTGCATGTGCAACAAGATCTCGCAGGACATGGGCAGAGATGACTGTAGGCTACACATTAGTAGCGCATTGATACGCATTACTCTTCAATAAAGCATTCGAACTGACTATCTTCTATCCAAGAGATAGTCTTGACGTAAACATTTCTATCTGCTAAATCTCCCGTAATTACTGATTATTCGCGGTGTCTACTTCGCTACTTCGCTACTTCGCTTCGCCTCAAACTACAATAACACAATATAAATTCATAATGAAAAAGGAAGAACCCTTAATTTTGTTTCTCGAGAACTAAAAGGTTGAAGGTCCTGCGCTACACTGAATCATGGATATGTTACTATTATTATTATTATTATTGCTAATGGCCAATGTTGGAGGGCCAAAATCTAGTAAGAGGAGATTGCTGATGACAGCCATCCATTCAGTTCTGCTGTATGGAGCGGAAATATGGGCGGATGCCCAGGATAAGGAAATTTACAGGAAGTCACTAGCACTAGCACTAGTGCAGAGGCGTGGTGCTTTACGCGTGGCATCTGCTTATCGCAGGGTCTCTGAAGAAGCAGTTCTTGTTATTGCTGGGATAATTCCATAGCGAAAGAACGCAAGTACATTTACTGGAGGAAATTGGAAATAGGTTTACAAAATGCAAGACGAACAGCAAGAGCACAAACCTTTCATAATTGGCAGATCAAATGGGAGCAAGGACACCGAAGCCAGTGGACTAGGAGAATGATACCCCAGGTGCAGGTTTGAACAGAGAGGAAACATGGTGAGGTTGGTTATTATCTCACTCAGTCCTTGACTGGCCATGGGTACTTCTGTTCTTATCTTAAGAAGATGGGGAAAGTGGATTCACCAGATTGTATCTACTGTGTTAATGAGCTAGATAGTGCTAATCACACCTTCTTCTCTTGTGGACGGTGGGTCCAAAATAGGCAGTCTATTCAAGATCATATTGATGTAGAGATATCTCCGGACAATATTGTTGCGGTAATGCTACAAAATGAAGATCATTGGAAACTTGTAGCAAGTTTTGTTGAAGATATCCTCCGAACAAAGAAGACGGATCTGGATCGCCCCTGAAGATAATTCACTAAGGAGGAGAGCTCTACGGGAAAATATAAAACGACTCTAGCCTGAAGTAATGTGATAAACGGTTCCAGGCTAGTGTTCAGAAGTTACGGGGGAGCTTTAGTCGGTAGCCGGCTACTCAGGAGCAGGAGCACGACACTCTGTGCGTAAATGCATTTCTTCCCCTAAATATACATATACGGTATATATATACATATATTATTATTATTATTATTATTATGTCTTTAACAACTAATGATGAAAATGAAAATCCACAGCCTGCTTCCGGTCTCCGACCGGGTCAGGAATGGAATGAATGAAGCCCCCATCTAGCGGCGAGGATATGGACTGTGCCGGCTGCCGAGGCCTGACGCAATCCTCTGGGGCAATGATTAAATGAATGACAGATGAAATGAAATGATAGTGGAGAGTGTTGCTGGAATGAAATTGTGACAGGGAAAACCGGAGTACCCGGAGAAAAACCTGTCTGCCTCCGTTTTGTCCAGCACAGATCTCACATGGAGTGACCGGAGTTTGAACGACGGACCCAGCGGTGAGAGGTCGGCGTGCTGCCGCCTAAGCCACAGAGGCTTCTAACAACTAATGATATAAACATATATATTATTATTATTATTAGACTATTATTATTATTATTATTATTATTATTATTATTATTATTATTATTATTATTATTATTATTATTATTATTATTATGTCTTTAGCAACTAGTGATGCAGATGTACTCTTGAAGCAAGATCATATACAAATAGGATGGGTCAATTGCAGGATTAGACGGAGGATCATGTTATCTCGCTGTTACAGATGTTTGAAGTATGGACATGTCGCTAGCAAATGCAAAGGCACGGATCGAAGTAAACTTTGCTACAATTGCGGTGGGACTGATCACCAAGCTAGAGGATGTACGGCCTCAAAGAAATGTGTTCATTTTGAAGAGCGAGGTTTTGACAAAGAGTATTTAGCACATGCTGTGGGATCTGGCCATTGTAAGGTCTTCAGGGAGGCTTTGGACAAAGAAAAGGTTCTGAGGTTCAAATGATTCGTGTACTTGAAGCCAATCTACATAGAAGTAAAACAGCCGATGATCTGCTGTATCAGCTAGTTGCAGAGAAGCAAAGTGATCTCTTGTTAATCAGTGAACAGTGTAAAGAGAAAGATAGTTGAGGACAAGTGTAGAGCATAATATGGTCCTAGCCTGAAGTAAGGTATTAAACGGTTACAGGCTAGGTTCCAGAAGTAACAGGGGGAGTTTTAGTCGGTAGTCTGCCACTCAGGAGCCCGACACTTTGTGCGTAAATGCATTTCTTCCCCTAAAAAAAATGTATTTCAAGAGAAATATTTTACAAATGTTACGTATCACACAGTTTTGAACATTTACGTCGTGTTAGTTTCAAAACCACAAGTTAAATTGTTATCATTATAGCAATAAACTGTTATCATCGCGTAGCAAAAACAAGATGATCAGTAAAGAACATATAGCCCACTTTCTCCTAAATGTATGGGAATTGTTATAACTCTTTGTCCTTTTCAAGGAGTATAATTGAATATTGATTGTAGTAGCTTGTTGAAATGCAACATGCTATATGGATATTAAACATGTATATGAGGTGCCCTTTGCTAGTGCTACCTCTGTAAAAAATTTCGTTCAATTCGGTTTCACCATGTTTGAATTGATATGGGGAATCTATTTGCACAAATACATGGTCACTATCTGCAGACTATTGGGCTGATGACCTTGTAGTTCAGTCAACAGATGCTTCCCTCAGAAAGGTATGTTGTTACAAAATTTGGTAGATATCAAATGATTAGGTTGGTCGTAATTTGATTTACGTTTTTAATATTTGGGCGGCCACCATTCCTTTTCCGTCAAGATGGCGGCGATATAAAGTAAGACACTGAGCTGCCCTTTGCTAGTGCTACCTCTGTACCAAATTTCGTTGAATTCGGATTTAGCGTGTTTGAATTGATAGGGGGATACGATTTGCACACATGCATGGCTGCCATATGGAAACTATTGGACTGAAGACCTTGTAACTTGGTCAAAGAACGCTTCTCACATAAAGGTATGTTGTTGCAGAATTTAGTAGAGATCAGATGAATAGGTTGGTCGTAATTTGATTTAAGCTTTTTATATTTGGGTGGCCACCATTACGTTTTCGTCTAGATGGCAGCGATATAAAACATGACACTGAGGTGTTCTTTGCTAGTGCTTCCTTTGTACGAAATTTTGTTCAATTCGGTTTCACCGTGTTTGAATATATAGGGGGAATCTATTTGCACACATACATGGCCGCCATCCGCAAAGTATTGTGCTGATGACCTTGTAGTTTCTTCAAAATATTTTCCATACATAAAGGTATAATGTTGCAAGATTTGGTGGAGATCAGATGATTAAGTTAGTCGTTAATGATTCAAGCTTTTAACATTTGGGTGGCAGCCATTACATTTTCGTGAAGATGGCGGCAATATAGAATATGACACTGAGGTGCCCTTTGCTAGTGCTACCTCTGTACCTAATTCGTTGTATTCGGTTTTACAGTGTTTGAATTGATAGGGGGAATCGATTTTTGCACACATACATGACCGCCATCTGCGAACTATTGGGCTGATGATCTTGTTGTTTAGTCCAAAGACGCTCGTCATATGAGTATATGATGTTGCAAAATTTGGTAGAGATCGGATGATTAGGTTAGTCGTAATTTGATTTAAGCTTTGAACATTTTGGTGGCCGCCATTACGTTTCCGTCAATATGGCGGCAATATAAAACATGACACTGAGGTGCTTTTGCTAGTCCTACCTCTGTACCAAATTTCGTTCAATTCGGTTTCACCGTGTTCAAATTGATAGGGGGGGACAGACATTCAGAGTAAACACTCACACAGACAGACACACAATTTTTGGCCCTGTGTAGTTCTCATAAGTCTACTTTCATTGTTTGCAAAAATCGAAAGTAGGCTAATAACTGGACTTGAGGACGTCTATGCTAATATTTCAAGTGGTCTATTCCATGTTTGGTCAACAATGTTCATAATTTTCCTGCATCTCTCTTCCATATCAGTAGGAGACCATTTAATTGTTATTTTAATGAATACCGCCATATTATTATTATTGTTATTATTATTATTATTATTATTAGTAGTAGTAGTAGTAGTAGTATTTCGATTCGGCCATCTAAGAACCACGTCATTTCAAATGTTTCTTGTTGCATCGAGCTTTAACATCCTCCCAGTACTTTCGCATTAGTTCTCGATGCTGTTGTTTCCTTTCTGCAGTCCACTTCTTGCCAGTTGGAAGCTTTGGCTTTTCTTGGAAACATCGGTGTGTTGTTAGTTTTTGTTTAAGGGGGTCACGATCCCAAATATCGTTGCCTGTAATTCCCACTTCTTGTAAATCTTTGTCCAACTCAGTGAACCAAGCTCCCATGGTTTTCTTTTTGAGGAAGTAGGTGAAAATTCTATTTGTCAATCGTTCTGGGTTCATTCTTGTTATATGACAGTAAAAGGCAATTCTCCGTTTCCGCATGGTATCAGTTATTTTTTCCACGTGGGTGTAAATTTCGTGGTTGTGCCGTCTCCTATATTCCCCATTTTCTTTTACCAGACCCAAGATTTTTCTTAGAATGTTTCTTTCTTTCACTTCCAGATCCTCTGTTAGTCCCTTGCGATGCATTGCAAGACACTCTGCAGCATACAAAGCCTCTGGACGGATGGCTGTTTGGTAGTATCATAACTTGGTATTTGTTGATATGGATTTCTTGTTGTAAATGGCCTTTGTTAGATTATATGCCATTTCAATTTTCCTGATTCGTGACTCGAAAGCTGCCTTCTCGGAGAGATTGGGGTCTATCCACTCACCCAAATATTTGAACGCTTTCGTTTGCTTGAGTTTCTCCTGTCCTACATCCAGCTCTTTTGGCGCTAGCTTGATATTAGTGATGAATTCTGTTTTTTTTTTCAAAGGAGATCTTAAGACCCGTTTTTGCTGCTTGAATCTGGAGTTCATTAATTTGCGCTGCAGCTGCATCGAGGGAATCTGAAAAAAAAGCGACGTCATCTGCGAATGCTAAGCAGTCAACTATTAGGTTCTGTTCTTTTGTAGCCCAATCTGACTCCATTTTCAGACTTAATGTTCATTACTTTTCACCACTGCCGGATGACTTTTTCGAGCACACAGTTGAAGAGCAAAGGTGATAGTCCATCTCCCTGTCTTACACCAGTCTTGATTTCGAAGGGATCTGAAATTTCTGCCCTGAATTATTATTATTATTATTATTATTATTATTATTATTATTATTATTATTATTATTATGAGGTAAAATTGGATGTAATTCATTATAATGGATCATTTTGAGTGCCTTGTTTTCTTGGTAACCATATAGGCCTAGATCACTCGCGCACTTAAAATATCACTTTGGATGAAATTTGAATTTAGTAACATTAAAGATAATTTTTGTTACAATAAAATTTTACGTTGCTAGCACTGATTAAAAATATTAAAATGACACTCGGAGGCACAAGTAGAAAAATCTAAATTTTGAACTACTTTTAGTGGGCTAACTTTGGGGTAACGTTTAGTCTAAACCGCGAGTGTGTACTATCTCACGACCGATAGTAATAGTAAGTTGTTATCCTATAGATGTCTCTACTAAACTAGAATGCATAAGACTAGACACTAATACTTAAAGTCACCACCGAAGCTCAGGTTAATTTGAACACACACCAAAATATGCGGGGCTGATGTCCAAGGTGTCTCAAGCCACTAAAACACCAAGCTCGGTGTCTGAACTCCCTTATTCTCTACTCTCATGCGAAACTTGGTGAATAGATGAAGATCAGAGTGAGCGCTACTCGGGTAACAGCCTGCCAATGGCTCTCCTCCATATTGCTTCTTGAGCTGGACCAATCACCTCCCTGGCTATACGTAAGGAATTGCTCCGAGAACGTCCAAACGATATGGATAAAACTACAATTGTGCGACCAATCCACTTAGCAGTATGGTTGACCTCTGAACAGAACTCAATTCATACTTCTGTCATTTCCAATCACTACTGAAACTAGATTTCGTCTGGTAAATTCATATGTATATACCGGTCATGCCAGCTGATAGCGCCAGGATTTGATCCTACAACCTTGACTACTGCAAGCGAGATCGTTATCGCTGAGCTACGAAACCAGTCCTATTATAGAAAGCTGGTTGGTTGGTTGGTTTGTTTAGGGGCTGCACGACAACGCGATCATGTAGCCCCGTGTACTTTGTGTGTATGTAGAATTTGTCTGATAACCAGTGTTAATTATGATGGCTGTATTAGTGTGAGGTATCTGTGATACAGGTAGAAGGACTGCAGACGATCAATTTTCAAGTAGGCCTAGTTCCTACTTTTGCTACCAAATGCTACCGTCCACGAAACCTAGCGCGGACATGGCTACCATATGTCATCGAAGCCAGCAGCTGGCGGCGAACATTGGAACTAATATAGCGTTATCAATCTAACCTACAAATTTAGCTTCACACAATTGTAGTTAGTGGAAGGTTCTTTTTCATACCATAAATCTATGACATGGGACCATCGGCTTTATTCCCCTCTGAAGGAAGGTATACTGAGGGATGTTTAACGCTCTTAAATAATCCGACGACTTCGGCCGGGTTTGAACCCGCAATCTTGGGCACAGACGCTCAGCATGGCGCCATTATAGAAAGCTTATCATTCGGTTAACACAAATTGTGCCCAATTACGTTGGCGGCTTCGGTGGGTAGTTGGTCACCACCACAAAAAAATCTTCTTTTACTGTGGTTTTTAAAATGCTTTTTTCCATTAGTTTCTAAGTTTGATATGTCAGTTCAGTAGCAGTTTTCATTATCTCTCCTAAAAATTCCTTACATTAATTCATCACTTTGAGTGTTATCTTTCCACGGAGCATATGGAGACTTCGATACTTATGACAATTCCACCGGGCGAAGCCGAATACAAGTGGTAGTAAATACAGTATTAATGAGTATTGTATTGCACAGAAAATTCCTTCAGCGTTACCAGTATTTTCAAATCATTAATTCATTTGTTTCAAAACCCATTAAATCTCAATTTTCTCAACTGTATTACTTAAATACATTAAAACCCATATTCCAGAAAAAAATGTATATTTCAAAATTTTATGCTACATGAGTCATTTAAAACATAAACTTCAAGGCTATGTTACTCTGAATAAGGATTTATTCGGGGTAGTTATTTTGAACTTGCCAAGCATTTATGTAATTGGATTTGGCCGATTTTAACCCAAGGCCTCCAATTTTTCGGAAGACAAATTACAAATAATGTAATATTGTTTAAAAATATTAAATACTAGCAGTAGTACCCGTCTTCTCCCGGAGGAATGATGATAATGTCTCAAAATATCCTAAGAAATAGAATGGACCTAAAATCTAGGTAATTTGCCCCCAAAGACAATGAGGGCGTAATATCTAGGTCATTTGCCCTTTTGATAAGTATGATAATGAAAACTACCGTTGAATTGACACGTCAAACTTACAAACTACCGTAATAGAAATACATATTTCAAAATTCACAGGCGAGGAAGACTTATTGTGTGTGGTGATCAATGGTGTAATGGGCGTAACATCTAGGTCATTTGCCCTTATGATGAGGATGATAAGGGAAACTACTACCTGTATGGAATTGACACTTCAACTTATAATGTACACAATGTAGTGAACTAAAAATAAATATTTTAAAAATCACAGTCGAGAAAGACTTTATGCGGTGGTGATTAGTGGTATGATGCGCGTAACATCTAGGTCATTTGCACTTATGATGATAATAATAAGGTAATGAAAAAATTACTACTAAACGAACATGGGGTTATTTTAAAACTGATATAGGTAACTCAGATGTCTAGCTTCGATGTCTTCCAAAGTCTCAACCTTATTTTCTGACTTAGGCCTGTATTCGATGCGTCTAGTGAAAGAGCTTCTGGCGTACTGCTCGGCAAAGAATATGGGTCCAAGCTGCATGAACCTGAGATGATCGCAGATGATGATGAAATATGATGACACACGTTCGGGGTTCCCCGCAGTATTTAGATTGGCCAGGGAATCACTCACTCTTTCGCAACACCACAGTGGCATGAGCAACGGCCCTGTGCTGGAATCAGCATAGACAGCAGATAACACGGCGGACACTGGAAAGTCCTTTCATGTCACCTCGCGATGAATCAGCAAGCTATTCTCACAACTTCCCCCCAGGATCTCACAACTTGTGGGACGTGGGTTGGCGACCACGGGACCCCAGCTGAGTCTGGCATCGCTTCTACTTCCTGGTGCTGGGCTCCTTTCAGTTCTCTTTCCTGTCGGCCTCCCTTCGTCAACTCTTGTTCTCTTCCGACCCCGACTGTATTAGGGTATCCGAGGGCAAGGGAGTCTTTCATTTTCCCGCCTTAATTGGCCGTTGTCTCATCTTTCCTGATGCCCTCATTCTTCGAGGGGTCTGCCTTCTCTTCCTTTTCATAATATCTCCTGTCTTCTGCTCAAGGCCCTCAAAGAGGCAGGGTGTGTGTAGCCCCACCACTTCTGGTACACACTCAAGGGCTCATGGCTGGTGAGTTAGGAAGCTGGCAACCTCGAGGGATTCCTGAGCTAAATGCAGGGAATGGAGTGGTATGTCAGAAATTTCAAGTGGACAGTGTTACTCATCGGGTTCCAAAGGGTAAGCATGTACAATTTGGTTACGATCGGTGAAACCGTGTAGATTTGTACCAAACGGCTTAAATGTAGGGAATAGATTGATCTGTCCGAAATTTCATGTCGACAGTGCTACTCGTCGGGTTCCAAAGGGTAATTAAAACAATTTGGTTCGGATCAGTGAAACGGTGTAGATTTGTCCCAAAAGGCCTAAATGCAGAGAATGGGGTGGTCTGTACGAAATTTAAAGTGGACAGTGATACTCGTTGGGTTCCAAAGAGTAAGTAAACAAATTTTGGTCCAGATTGGTGAAGCGATGTAGATTTGTGCCAAAGGGTTTAAATACAGCGAATGGAGTGCTCTGTCCGAAAGTTCAAGCAGACAGTATTACTCGTCGGGTTCCAAAGGGTAAGTAACTTACATAAAGATTGGTTGAGATGGGTGAAAGTATATTGATTTTCGCCAAAGAGCCTAAATGCAGTAAATGGAATGGTCTATCCGCAATTTTATTTAGACAGTGTTACACGTCGGGTTCCATTAGTGTAAGCATGTAAAATTTGGTTCAGATCAGTGAAACAGGGTAGATTTTTGCCAAAGGGCCTAAATGCAGGGAATGGAGTGGTCTGACCAAAGTTTTAAGTGGACAGTGTTACTCGTCGGGTTCCAAAAGTTAAGTATACAAATTTAGGTTGAGATCGGTGAAACGACGTAGATAATTTATGTGCCAAAGGGCCTACATGCAGGGAATGGAGTGGTCTGTCTGAAATTTCGAGTGGACAATGTTACTCGTCGAGTTCCAAAGGGTAATTATTTGAGATCGGTGAAACGGTGTAGTTTTGTGCCAAAGGGCCAAAAAGCAGGGAATAGTGTGGTCTATCCAACATTTAAAGTGAACAGTGTTACTTGTCGGGTTCCAAAGTGTAAGCATGTCAAATTTGGGTCAGATCGGTGAAACGGTGTAGATTTGTGCCAAAAGCCTAAAAGCAGGGGTTGGAGTGGCCTCTCCGCAATTTCAAGCAGCCAGTGTTAGTCGCAGTGTTCCAAATGGTAAATACAAAAATTTTGGTTGAGATCGGTGAAACGGTGTTGATTTGGGCCAAAGGGCCTAAATGCAGGGAATGGAGTGGTCTGTATGCAATTTCAAGCAGACAGTATTACTCGCAGGGTTCCAAAGGGTAAGTACACAAATTTTGGTCCAGATCGGTGAAACGGTGTAGATTTGTGAAAAAGGGCCTAAATGCAGGGTATGGGGTGGTCTGTCCGAAATTGTAAGTAGACAGTGTTACTCGCAGGGTTCCAAAGGGTAAGTATACAAATTTTGGTTCAGATAGGTGAAACGGTGTAGATTTGTGAAAAAGGGCCTAAATGCAGGGCAAGGGGTGGTCTGTCCAAAATTTCAAGTAGACAGGGTTACCCGCAGGGTTCCAAAGGGTAAGTACACAAATTTTGGTTCAGATCGGTGAAACGGTGTAGATTTGTGCCAAAGGGCCTAAATGCAGGGAGTGGGGTGGTCTATCCGAAATTTTAAGTGGACAGTGTTACTCGCAGGGTTCCAAAGGGTAAATATACAAATTTTGGTTGAGATCGGTGAAACGGTGTAGATTTGGGCCAAAGGGCCTAAATGCAGGGAATGGAGTGGTCTGTCCGCAATTTCAAGTAGACAGTGTTACTCGCAGGGTTCCAAAGGGTAAGTATACAAATTTTGGTTCAGATAGGTGAAACGGTGTAGATTTGTGAAAAAGGGCCTAAATGCAGGGCAAGGGGTGGTCTGTCCAAAATTTCAAGTAGACAGGGTTACCCGCAGGGTTCCAAAGGGTAAGTACACACATTTTGGTTCAGATCGGTGAAACGGTGTAGATTTGTGCCAAAGGGCCTAAATGCAGGGAGTGGGGTGGTCTATCCGAAATTTTAAGTGGACAGTGTTACTCGCAGGGTTCCAAAGGGTAAATATACAAATTTTGGTTGAGATCGGTGAAACGGTGTAGATTTGGGCCAAAGGGCCTAAATGCAGGGAATGGAGTGGTCTGTTCGCAATTTCAAGCAGATAGTGTTACTCGCAGGGTACCCAAGTGTGGGAATACGAATTTTCGTTCTGATCGGTGAAACGGTGTAGATTTGGAACAAAGGGCCTAAATGCAGGGAATGGGGTGGTCTGTCCGAAATTTTAAGTGAACAGTGTTACCCGCAGGGTTCCAAAGGGTAAGTATAAAAATTTGGGTTAAGAACGGTGAAACGGTGTAGATTTTAGTAAAAGGGCTTAAGTGCAGGGAATGGGGTGGTCTGTCCGAAATTTAAAGTTGACAGGGTTACCCGCAAGGTTCCAAAGGGTAAGTATACAAATTTTGGTTCAGATCGGTGACACGGTGTAGATTTGTATACATAACTGACAAACAGACAAACAGACAGACAAACTTTGTGCTTTATATATATAGATATATAGATAAGGAACTTTTTCTATTTGAAAAATGCTTGCCACGGCGGGTAGGTGGTTATGATGATGATGATAATTGTTGTTTTAAGGGGCCTAACATCTAGGTTATCGGCCCCAAAGGGTAGGTGGTTATCGTGTCGGTCTACCAACCCCAAGCTTGGAGGTTCGCTCCTGGCCATGGTACCGGTAAGTGATTTTTGAAAGGCGGCAAAAATTACGACACGCATGTCATACGATATTGGCATGTCAAAGAACCCATTTGAATTCAGTAGGCCGTGCTCATAATGGCAAAATTAATCTCGGGAGTTTTCGCCAACTCAAGGTTCTTCATTTCTCTACTACAAAGCGCTATAGTGTTCAAGGAGCTTAGATATCTAACCTCCTTGACTTTAGTTAGTTAGTTAGTTAGTTATTGTTGTTTTAAGGGGCGGAACTACGAGGTCATCTGCCCCTATTCTTGACTCTCATAGCGCTTCAAGGAACAACGAAATTCGACATGCAAGCTACCCTCTGGGTGTCAAATAACAAAGCTTGCACCCGGCACCCGAATGAAAAATGTTCAGATATAGGCTACTAATCTTACCCTGGAGAGTCGAGCCTACGTAACACCGGTCAACTAAACATAGAGGTATAGAACAACCAGCCAGGTGTTGAAAAGGCTGGAAGAGTCCGGTGAATTTGATCGTGCACAAGCTGCTTTAGGATCCATCGCTATCACAACGATATCAATTCATTCGCAACTATCCAATGACTGAACATTACCCGCCAGTTTATAGCTGCGTTATTTCATCGTTAGGTGTTGTTTTACAGACCATGTTATTCACAATAGCACGCTCGTTTCCATTAATTCGCGCGCTCAATGGCGCTAAAGGGGAGCGCCTGTGGGAGACAGCATTAAAGGGTCCGTAATGAAGAGCTGAACGTGTATTCACCGGGCATTTCCAGCACAAACCATCTCAGGTGACGGAAGAAATCTTTCAATTTCAATATCGAGACAATGAATGTTTTACTTCTTCTTCAACACAGGACAAATGATAAACAGTATTCCTGTAATACCAACTGGGCCGTCAAGTGCTTCTTGCTCGCGGTTATCATGCCTCAGCCTCGTTGCTCATAAGGGGTCCTCTCCTGATCCCAAGGTTGGTGGTGGTGATTGTTGTTGCTTTGTGGAAGAGAATGATCAGGGTATGGTCACAACCTTTTGGCAAGCCCAAAGAGGAAAACACTGTACAAATCGGCAGTTCTTCATACCCATACTTGGACATGGAATAAAGATCAATAGGAAATTAATAATAATAATAAGAATTTCAATCGACACGATTGTACCCAATTGTAAAGGGTGGTTCCCTAATCTGAAAAAAATGTACATGAGATTAATAAATACACTTGGATGACCAGTTTCGATCGTCAAGCGATCATCATCAGATCCTTTCCAACCACAAGTACGGTATTGGGTTACTAGCAACCCGCCCCGGCTTCTCCCGGTAATAATTAAGAATGCATTACGTGATAAGCACTTTCTTTTCGAGGTCAATGAACTACGACCAATATCCGTTTTACGTCTCGGCATGATGGGTTAAAACCACTGACTGGACTATTAATTATATTATCAAGGAGATGCAAGTGTAACGAATTCTTGTCAGACGTAATTTAAGAATGGCGAGGTGCATGAAACACAAATCCCCCTTCCGTCCAATCTTAACTTGACTGTGTATTTTTCGGAACGACAAGTTGACAGTGAAATGAGGAAAAGCCGAGTTGCACTTCCAGGGAAACTCTAAACACAACAACTCTTCTTTGAAGTCTTAACACAACACAACTCGACAGTTTGCTGCTGGCTTTATCTGGGGCAATAGGCTCGCCCGCTAGCTAGGCTGTAACTGGGGTGATAGGCTCGCCCCTAGCTAGCTCGCAAACTGTCGCCTCAGTAATTGAATGGAGATTGTTGGGAGAAATGAAAACGTAAAAACACTTATAGTGGGCGATGTATTGAAGATAGAGATATGCTCTCGCGGACGTCATTGTAGAACTTTCCTTGTTGAACAATTCTTACACTCATAGTATATTGATATTTTTAACGGTTTGGCCAGCGTAACCTTAAAAAGCGCACGGACGCCAGGTTTTGTTTTTCGACTTTTCCATTGAAATCGTTACTGCTCGGCTTCCTTTGATCATAAATAAATTATTTTCTACAGAAACCTTCCTCGAGATATCCTTTACAGAATGGTGAAAACCGCATCAAAATCAATACAGTGGTTCTTGAGTTTACCCGTAACATCCAAGAATACTAAGTAGAGATTTAGTTGCAGTAGTAATCAAACTACCACAACTAGTCAAGATGTGTGTTGTTTTTTTTTTGTTGATTAGTGATTGACCTTCAAGATCGTTTGCTTGGTGTGATAATGGTCAGGAAATTGTGAATTGTGCACTTAGCTGTTTGAGCGATGTGTTCCAACCAGCTGCCACCTCCCACTGCCTGTACTGAACCGGAATTATCTTGACTAGTTGTGGTAGGCCTACTTCGATTACTGTTTAATTCATAACTGTTCCCGGGCAAAGCCTGGACGGGTTGCTAGTAAATAAATAAATAAATAAATAAATCGCAGAATCCTATTTCATTTGACATGATTTCTCTTCTCTGGCTACGAACTTTCTTATTCAAGCCAGAGGCCATTGTAATAAAACACACTTTAATGTTAATTATAATTTAACAACTCACAAGGGAGACGTTTGACGTACTGTACATACAATTAGCAAGCACGTGGTACAGGAGTACAAGTGACTCCGCTGGAAAGTCATCCTCACGTGCGCGCAACCCAGCGCCAGTGTTTTTACAATGTTACGAAACCTTCAGTTATTTGTACAAAGCGGCCTGCGATAAAGCCACAATGCTTGCCTTATGAAGTTCACCGTGCGGTAGCTGGCGACGTAATGACAATTATGAAACATTTCATAAAGATGAATGAACTCTCTCCTTATTGGTTTCTGATGACGTAAAGTCACGCCTTTCGCTGCTGCAAATAGTAGTCTAGTAGATCGTGTAACATGATGACTAGAGGGACAAGGGGAAGCCTGGTAGTTCACATATTCTCCGGGGCTTCAGACGAACTATGTTTTCACCAACACTCAACAACATGGTCAGCAGTAACAATGGAATAACCTACAATAATCTTGGGGAAAGCGGTGTTGCCAAGACGCTGAGAACGCGACAAACGTATGCACAGTTCCGGTAAGAGACTTTCATGGTCGAATTCAAAAATATCAATTTTTTCGTTTCTCCGAGTATATTAAAGAAAGCGGGCCTAAAACAGATTTGATAGACCTTATCATTTGAGTCTTTCAGTCATTTTATGCGTAATCTTCTGTGTGATTTTATTAGTCCTAAGAGCACTATGAACCGTACTTTTAAAACCCAGAAAATTTAATGGTATTTAACAATGCTTCCTGGTCGGCAAGATACTACTAAACTGACCAGTTAAGTTACATGGTGTCTCTCTTACTCAACTTGTCAACCCATGCAGAGCGGGGTTAAACTGCTAAACGTGAAATAGAAATAACGTCCCGAAGATGAAACCATATGCAATCGAAGCGTGGCGGTGGATATAGAGCAAATACCAAGAAAGTGAAACAAAACGTTTGGAAAGGCTGCCTTGAACGCCTCTCTGGAGGAGATGCGTAGTTGAGAGCAGCGATGGTTGCTAGGAAGCGTGTGTCCCACTCTTCACGCTGGGTCAAGAGCAGGGAAATGCACACTTCCCCTGAATAATAGCCCGCCCCTGACAAGGGGAAACACGGAACTCCTGCAAGTTTGCTTCTTGAGTTGCCAACACAGCGACAGCAAGAATAATTTATAACCCAAGTTCTGGAGAACTGTCCTCGGCTAGTTTCACTCTAGTAGCGTTATATGCTAAAATATAGTTCTTTCTTGAAAAAATGTGCCCTAGTTTTCCTCTAATCTCCTCTATAAACGACAGGGAGCATCCTTGCCCTATTCCCTGTCTGATGTTCGCAGCGTAATCTTACGACGGTTACAAAAGTTAAACAAATGAAGCAATATATGAATTATTTAGCATCTAGAACCGTACGGTAGGTTAACAATATGTTTACCTGCTACAGAAAAAATATCAACATTCTATCTTTAAAAATATACATAGGAGATAATTTTTATCGGCAGGGCCATATTTCTAAATAGGCTAAGTAGGCTGCAGCCTAGAGCGGCAAATTTTCAGGGGCGGCAGTTTGGCAATTCATTCAAAAGTTAAAATGAAGTATTTCAGACGTTAATAATATTTAACGTACGAATTTAAGAATACATGTTACTTAAAAATATGATTTAGTCCTCCTACAGTTTTTCCTGCCTTAGAAGAGCTAAGAACTATCTGCGAACTAGTATTTCTGAAATACGGTTAAACACACTTTCATTACTTTGTATTGAGGCAAATACAACAAAAACACTTTCGTATGAGGACATTATTAAGAGTTTGCCATTAAGAAATCTCGTAAGAAAGCTATGTAGATTTGAACATCAAGATTACGTGGGATGAGTTGTTTCAGAGAAATTTGTATATTTTCAACAAATTAACCAGTAATTAACTACATTTTGTGTAATTTCATTTCACCATGAAAGACAACTTAATTAAAATTGAACACAATTCTTCAATTACGCAAAAGATAATCATTAGCATTAAACTATAAAAATATGTGTAAAATAGTGATCAATGATCTCCAAGAACAAATTAATTAATTATGTTCGAAACCCATTTCATTTTTTATCGAATCTTAAAAGAATTAAAAATTAAACAAGTAGATAACTTATTTCATTATACCTATAATTTATTATGTAAACCATTAAAATTGTAGTTTTATCTAAACTAAATGAACTTGATGTTTCAAAATTACGAAAACGTCAATGAACTCTATTCTTTTGTTGTATAAAACAAATGTATTAAGCAAATATGAACTATAGAGGGGGCAGCAAATGGACTTCAGCCCACAGGAGGCATGGTGTTACGGCTGTGAGTTTGTGTCATCGCTCGCCGTTTGAGTCACAACTGCCCCAGGGGCTGGGCTGTGGCTTGCCTCCTGTATTGCGCGCGCCTTATGCAACAGGGCTACTACAGACAAAGGGATAGTCCAGAAGATTCGTGACTGGACCAGCGGTGGAAACCTCGAGAAGCCGTGGACTCTGGATGGATCTAGAACCATTTATTGAGTCACCGGCCTGCTATATAAGAGTGACCCGTGAAGCAGTTGTGGTTGTGTTTTACGAGCTAGTGTGAGCGTTTATTCTGAGCGACAGAAGTGTGGTGACTTGCGAAACCCCTAGTGTAGCGGCGAAGTGAGGAACATACAGGGGACTGCCGTGTTCTGAGTAAGTGTGCTTTCACTGAGTGTCAGATATTGTGGTGTCGAAATTAAGTGACATTGTTTCTCCCAGCTGGTGAACAGCGCGCAGCAAGTGCTCGTAAGTACTGTAGTAGGCGCACATTAGAAAGAAGTTGCATGTAGTTCTGTCAAGGCCACTAGGCTCATTAGCGGCAGGATTAACTTCTGTGGTTTGTTGACAAGTGGAAGGGCCAAGAGCGCTCAAGGAAGAGACTTGTCAAGAACTGGTCGACCAACTGGAGGACGTGCACGCGTTCGCGAGGAGGAAACAGCGGATCGAGACCGACAGAATGAAGACCCGATACGACCAGCAGACGGATGCCGGCGGATTCCACGAGGACGACCTGGTCTGGCTCTTCAACCCATTACGGAAGAAAGGCCTGTCACCCAAACTGCAGAAGTCCTGGGAGGGCCCGTACCGAGTCGTGAAACGGATCAACGATGTCGTCTACAGGATCCAGCGGAGCCCGAGGGCGAAGATGAAGATCGTGCATCGAGATCGCCTGGCATCCTACGGAGGGACACAGACGGACCAATGATTGATCGGGACGATCAGCCTTTTTAGGAAGGGGGTGGTGTTACGGCTGTGAGTTTGTGTCATCGCTCGCCGCTTGAGTCACAACTGCCCCAGGGGCTGGGCTGTGGCTTGCCTCCTGTATTGCGCGCGCCTTATGCAACAGGGCTACTACAGACAAAGGGATAGTCCAGAAGATTCGTGACTGGACCAGCGGTGGAAACCTCGAGAAGCCGTGGACTCTGGATGGATCTAGAACCATTTATTGAGTCACCGGCCTGCTATATAAGAGTGACCCGTGAAGCAGTTGTGGTTGTGTTTTACGAGCTAGTGTGAGCGTTTATTCTGAGCGACAGAAGTGTGGTGACTTGCGAAACCCCTAGTGCAGCGGCGAAGTGAGGAACATACAGGGGACTGCCGTGTTCTGAGTAAGTGTGCTTTCACTGAGTGTCAGATATTGTGGTGTCGAAATTAAGTGACATTGTTTCTCCCAGCTGGTGAACAGCGCGCAGCAAGTGCTCGTAAGTACTGTAGTAGGCGCACATTAGAAAGAAGTTGCATGTAGTTCTGTCAAGGCCACTAGGCTCATTAGCGGCAGGATTAACTTCTGTGGTTTGTTGACAAGTGGAAGGGCCAAGAGCGCTCAAGGAAGAGACTTGACGAAACTGGAGTAAGGCTCCTAATTGCTTGTATTTGCTGATTCGTGTAATTTTCTGGCCACAATAAAGTTAATTATTTCTTTAAGCAGTAATTGGTGTTGTGCTTTGTACCCCACCGTAATCCAGTTAACAGAAGTGCCACTAGGGGGGTGGCACGTAACAATACTCTTAAATCCGGCCCTGTTTATCGGGCACTTGTAATTTCACTAAACCTGGTCCGGCAATTTTAGCAAAAACATTCATTAATTGCTTGACATCAAAAGGGTTAACCTTTATAGTTCGCTTCGGTGCCGTAGTTGGTAGCATGCTGAACTGCTATGCCCAAGATAGCGGGTTCAAACCCGGTCGAAGTCATCGGATTTTTAAGAGCGTTAAAATTCTTCAGTATGCCTTCCTTCGGAGGGGAAGTAAAGCCGGCTGTCCCATGTCATAGATTGATGGCATGTAAAAGATCCTTCCACACCCTATAGGTGTCCGCTAGAAGAAGCTACAGCCTCTGGCGAGCCGAACATGTCCTAAGACACTCCCGGCACTAAAAGTCATACGATGAATATATAAACGTTTATAGTGCAATGGGCCCGATTAATCGGCCGAGTGAGCTTCTACTACAAATGCCATGGGCTGACCTATCAACCCTATTTTCATGAAATTTGTATTATTTTCAGGCAGGCAGTACTGTCACTGTTGTAACCAAGACAACGCGGGAATCATTCTCTCTCTCTGGATATATCGATGTGTAGTTCCGTGAATAATTGGATTCTTGATAATTGTTCTTTGAACAAGATGCTGTCAGTTGACTTCCCATGCGTGCCATTTCTTGGAGTCGGGTTTGCTTAAGTCCTTGCTTGGAGCTAATTAAGATAAATACGACTAGCTATTTGAAGAAGGAATATATTTCAAAACAAGATACTTAGATTGTGCAAGCTGTCAAATTATATTAAAATTTCCAGTTTTTTTTTTAAATTTAAGTATTTTTAATGAAACAAAGTATAAATTGTTTAGCAACTAATATGTTTACCTGGACAACAATATCAACATTCTATCTTATCAATATAGGTAGGCTTAAGCGGCTTCGGTGGCGTAGTCGGTAGCATGCTGAACTGCTATGCCCAAGATAGCGGGTTCAAACCTGGCCGAAGTCGTCGGATTTTTAAGAGCGTTAAAAATCCTTCAGTATGCCTTACTTCGGAGGGGAAGTAAAGCCGGCGGTCCCATGTCATAGATTTATGGCATGTAAAAGATCCTTTCACAGACTAAACTTGTGTAAAGCAAAATTTGTTAGGTTAGATTTCGTCAGAACGCTCTATCAAAGCTTCAACGTTCACCACTAGGTATCATTGATATCTGGTGGTGGAAGTTGGAACTACTTGAAATTGTACGTAACTTGTAGCTCACCCTTTAGGGTGTCCGCTGGAAGCAGCTACAGACTCAGGCGAGCCGAACATGTCCTCGGACACTCCCGGCACTAAAAGCCATACGATAAATAAATAAATATAAATAGGTAGGCCTAGGATTTAATTTTTAATTAATTCTTGTGATTTCACTAAACTTGGCATTTTTAACCCATTCGGTATTAATCTACGAGTGGTTATCATAATAATACCAAGCCAAATTAAGTGAAATTATGTATATTAAGGCTTTCACTGCCCGGATTACTAGATAAATAATTCATGTTTTTGGAATAATGCCGTGTGTCCGCCGTTCTACCATGGTTCATACAGTACTTTCTGGCAGCTGCTCTCTGGTGACGAACAGAGGAATTTATCTATATTTTTTGTAATTTTTTGTGATCTCATTGATATACTTTCTTTGGCCCCATTGTTTGATTCCATTGACAAAGAAGGCAAGGTTTCTACGAAACGTATGGTTCTAATTTAAATACACCCGGCATTAGCCCAAAAACATGAATTATTTATTAAGTGAATTTAACTTACAGGTTTTCGAAAAAATCCTTCTCCTACGTACAACCAACTTTTTAAGATAGAATGTTGATATTGTTTTCCCGCAGCAGGTAAATATACATGTACGAGTGTATTAAATTTATTAGACGGTTCTGTTTCATTTGTTTCGTTAGCAATATCTTAATGGTACATTATGCAACGAGCCTATAATGGCAATAACTAAGACACGGGTATGTTTATAAAACGAACGCAGCGAGTTTTACAATTTCCATACGAGTGTGTTAATTATCATTATAGGCGAATTGCATACGACTGTTTATGTTCGACGTTAATTATAACTATTTTATGTTTGAACATAAATATTCATAAATATCTGTCGAGATTTCACCAGTTGTATGCGCATGGGACGCAGAGTATACCTTGTAATTGAGCATGGCCTCCTTGAATACCTCACTATGACACTCGCCACGCATTGGAATTTAAAATAGAGGGCCATGCAAGTGAGCGCAGGTGCGATGCTACCTCCCTTAATTGGTCACACAACTGTTTCGTGAGCTCTGATTGGTGGGAGAAACTGTATCATAATGAAAACTTGTATTATAATGAGCCTCATCGAGTCATTCACCAAACATTATGGTATTTGAAGCCATTTTTCAGTGTTGCCTTAGTAATCGAAATTTGATGTTTTTTAGTCGATCAACACGATCGTACCCAATTGTGGTGAGTTGTTCCCTAATCCTGAAAACAATTTACATGAGATTAATAAATAGGTAGCATTAATCTCATGTATTTTATTTCCAGGAATAGGAAACAACTCACCATTATTAAATAGGTTTTTTAAATAGGGAACAACCCATCACAATCGTGTTGACCGACTGGAAAACATCAAATGTTGATTACTAAGCCAACAGTGAAAAACGGCTTCAAACACCATGAATAACTGGATTTATAGTACATATAATTTGAACATGCTTCAAACATCTGACTTCCCTTGGGTGTCATATTTTGAAGTCATGTTAGTTTACGTCCTTGCTCGGAGCTAATTCAGATACGTGGAGCTAAATATGGCTTAATTTAAGAACGAAAGGAAAATAAGAAAGGTTTTTTAAAAGATACTTTCTACATTAACATTTCCAATTTTTTTTATTTTAAGGTATTCACGGAACTTAAACACGTCAATATACATAGATAGAAAATAATTCCGCCGTTGTCTTGATTACAAGAGAGATAGCACTACTAGGCTGGAAATAATATAATTAATAATAAACACGTTATAAACACGCGGCCGTTGAATCGAACCATGGCAATTTTATCAGACGCTCCCTCAGCCGATAAATCGGCCCCCTAGCACTATAAGGGTTAATATAACCACTCATAATAGCTTGTCATCAAAAGGGTTAATATCTAAGTTAGCAGCATTATCTCGGTCGACAAATGATTTTCCAAGAGTTACAGTAGTTTGGTCAACGGCATTTCATGATGAAGAACAATAAATGTAAAATAACAAGAAGTTCCGAGACGAACTAAAGAGCCTACTTTTCTAAAAATTTAAGATTCATGCCAATGATTAATGACGAAATTAAATTGGTAATATCGAAATTTCTAATTAGTTCGAAATACTGTATACCTGGCATAATGTAGCCTAATAAAGCACTACAGTTGGCAGCCCTGGTGACTGAATATATTCTTAGATCCATTTCTTAGGGTACAGAATACAAAATTTGGTTGAAGTCCAATGGATAGCATGGACGTTACATACAGTTAAACATTGGATCTAACAGTGTGCGTCAAATCATGTTGGCAACAATGCCATGCATGTATTGGTCAGAAATAATCTGAAATAATATGATCTATTGTTGTGCCAATTTTGAATGAAATCCATTAGTTAGTATAGAAGTTACATGAATTTAAAGTTGGACCTCTCAGCAGGCTTAGAATCATGTTGGTAGCACTGACGTATATAAGTTACTCAAAATTAATATAGAATGTCAGGTACTATTACGTGTGCATAGTTTAAAACTGTCGGCTTGCATACTTTCTGATATATGGGTATTTGGATTAAAAGAAATTGAGAGCATTTATTAACAGTTGGCAGCCCTGGTGGCTCTTAAGAATACGCTCAGTCATATCTGTTTATGTACACATAGCACATACGAAATTTGGTTGAAATCCAATTAATAGTGTAGAAGTTATATGCATTTAAAATTTGGACCTATCAGCAGGCTTATAATCATTTTGGCAACACTGTCATGTATGGCCTCCTGGAAATTAACCTGCAATATTATTATCTATACGTGTGCCAATTTTGAAATAGCTCCGATTCATACCTTCCAAGATATCCAACATGGAGCTCAAATTGCAAATGCGATTTTTCATCAGTTGGTAGCACTGACATCATTTTCAAATATGTCCGTGAGATACTCCTACCAAATTTCGTTTCGTTTGCTGCAGCCGTTTAGGAGTTGATAGGGGGAGACACACACACAGCCAAACAGACAGACAGAAGGACAGACAGACAGACAGACACACATTTGCCCGATCTCATAAGTCAACTTTTTCCTCATTTTTGCAAAAAGTAGGCTGAAAATATTGGAATGCAGTCAAAATAAAATAAATCAGAAACCTCTGTGGACATCAAATTGGCAGGTGAAAAGCTAAAGGAAGTAGGAGACTTCTGTTACTTAGGAAGTAAAGTAACCAGTGTTGGACGAAGCTAAGAGGATATGAAAAGTAGATTGTCTCGGGCAGGGAAATCATTTCTACAGAAACGGAATCTGTTGACATCGAATATAGATTTAGGTATTAGGAAGTCATTTTTGAAAGCCTTTGTCTGGTGTGTGGCGCGATATGGAAGTGAAACTTGGGCTGTTGGTGCAGCAGAAAAGAGGAGAATAGAAGCGTTTGAAATGTGGTGTTACAGGAGAATGATGATGATCAGATGGGTAGATAGGGTTACAAAATGAAGACGTATTAAGACGAGTGGGAGAGGAGAGATGTTTCTGGCGACTGCTAATGAAGAGAAGAGATAGGTTGGTAGGCCAAATACTAATACATCCAGGAAAAGCAAACTTAGTTATTGAAGGAAGGGTCAAGGATAAGAACTGTAGGGGTAGACCAAGGTTAGAATATGTTAAACAGATTGCCTCGGATGTAAGTTGTGATAGCTATGTAGAGATGAAATGATTAGCTCAGGACAGGGAGGCATGGAGATCTGCATCAAACCAGTCAAAAGACTAAAGACTCAAACACAACACACACAGAAGTTAGTTATTGTTGTTTTAAGGAGTGGAACGGCGAGGTCATCTGCCCCTCTTCTAAGAGTAAATAGTGCTTAAAGAAAGGTGACAAACTATAGACTTAGAAATGAGGTGAGGCTAACGTGCCTCCCTGCAATACTAGCGAATGATGTTCGAGTGCAAACTGAGGTTACATTTTCAAATCTTACTATACGTAGTCTGCAGCATTTGAACTGGTGAGATCAGATCAACACAGTGACCACAAATCAGTTGATGGAAATGGAAGGATGACATGGCCAATATTTGGTTTGCTCACACCTCTGTGTGGCCATATACTCGTATATCATACAAGAGCTTGTCCACAGTTAACAATGGAACAAGATAGATCGCTCTCGGGGAAATAAATATTGAACTAATGCGAAAATTGGAACTGCCAATCCCCGTCGTTCCCGCGCTTCCAAATAATATAAGCATCATGCTTCTAGCATTGTCCTCATGAATCACATAACCTCTTTCACTCGAAAAGGAAATATGATCGGATAATTAAAAGCGTTATATTTCCCGTAACCTCGCATTCTGCTATAGTTGCTGTTGCTTCAGTAAGACCTCAAAATGATCTTAGTCAGCACTGTAGTGTTGCCAATAGTGAAGTCCGATTTCCCTTTATAGGCTGCTTATAAACCTCCTGAAAAAACAACTAGGATTATTTTACCCTTTAAGTTGTGTGCTGCGGCTTAACTTTATCCATGATACCCACTAATTCACAAGACAAAACACTGTAAGAAGTCTCACGTTCTTACATGAACTGTGAGCAGTTGCGCAAGGAATTGTCAAGGGGCAGTTGGTCTAACGAAAAGCGTCTTAATTCAACCAATTCTCGCCGTGGATGGATACAGTATTTGTTGCCTATTTTAGGCTACTCATTAAGATAACCAGGAAGTGTAGAATCACCGCAAAATGCAACCATTCATACTTTCTCTTGCATCTATAGAAGGTTTGAAGGAACTTTCTTGATATAATCAGGAGATGGTCAGACATCCTTAATAAAGATTTCTTTTGACTTTCATTACTCAAAGTTGAACATGAAAATTTTAAATTGAAATAATCAAGGGATTTAGAGGAAACATTTGTGAAAACATTGGCATATGTTTGTACCTTTTTCACATTACATAGTGAAGGAATTAAATGGATATTTCCGTTTAATGTTTATCAGTTATATCTTATTGCTGAAAACTACAATAAAGTATATACCAATATATGACTTTTAAACATTTTCTGAATCTTTGAAGCTTTTTGCATTGTTGATTTTCATAAAATATGAAAGGTACTTAAAGGTACTACAACAATTTTAGTCTGCATTACACTGTACCTCAGGATTCCACGTGATTCATTGCATGAATGAGCTTGCCACGGTGGGTGAGTGGATATCGTGTCGGTCTACTAACCCCAAGAGTGCAGGTTCGCTCCTGGCCGTGGTATGTGATTTTTTTGAAAGGCGGCAAAAATACGATACGCATGTCATACGATGTTGGCATGTCAAAGAACCTATTTGAATTCAGTAGGCCGAGTTCATTATGGCAAAATTAATCTCGGGAGTTTCCGCCAACGCAAAGTTCCTCATTTCTCTACCAGAAAGCACTATAGTGTTCAAGGAGCTTAGATATCTAACATCTAACCTCCTTGACTTTCATAGTCAAGGAACAACGAAATTCGACATGCAAGCTACCCTCTGGGTGACAAATAACAAAGCTTGCACCCGGCACCGAGGCCATACGATATTAATTAATTGCATGAATAGACTAAAGGAATATTGTAGTTTTACGTGACCGTGAATCTTGTGATTATGAGCCACGGGACCTCCTTTTTACGTGGAATCCGAACCACAGGACATGGCATTTCATTCGAAAATCTCTCATGCATTGACCGGAAATCGAACCAAGTCCCCCTTGGTGAGAGGCCAACACCTATGAATAGACTACTCAACGTTGAAATATTATATGCTCCTATGCTTCCCCCTTGTAGCAGCTGGTGATCCCTACCTTTCATATTACCGTACTTCCAATTTTGTCTGTATGTTCATTTTTGATAGTTTCTCTTTTGACTTACAGTCCTAGTTACTATGACTTTGCTTTTACATACCGAGTATCTCCTGGCATAAGGAGAAGCCTCGGCAGAATACCAAAATTCTCTCTGGAGGGTGGATGAGCGGTAGAGGTTCGGGGCACCCTATTGCCCTGGGGATGAGAAATTCCTACTAAAGGTGGATGAGCCAACTTGTTTGGGTCAACGGCATTGGGTTGCGGAAGGCAACGGAAAACCACCGCATTAATGTTTCCTTGTAAAATCGTCATGGCTGAGAACACTAATAAGCATATGGCCCTCAGTCCACGGCATACCTTAGATGGTCAGCGCGAAGTCCTCATGCTCACCCTTGATTGGCTGCCAGCCTTGTTATTGGGTCGCAGCCACTCACAATACACTGTAGGTCGTGCAGCATATTGGGAACCGTCCATTTTACTAGGATACTACAAAGAAGCAGCGGGCGGACCTGCCACAATGGAAAACAGAAACTGGAATGATCCATGAAGCACTATCGCTTGACCTCACGTCAACTTTGAAATATGTTAACTTTTATCAATGCTCTAAAGAAACGAGAAATCCTGAATTATTCAACGATTCTCCTTACAAAATACTTGAACCGTATCGAAATATCTGTTTTTCGCTTCTTGTCTGATTCGTTTACTGCCAGGCATCGCTTGAAACAATCGTCTTGAGCAATATCTGGCGGATGCTTGGCATGTAACAGCATTTCGTATTCATGAGACAGGATGTCTTTGGAGACAAAGTATGAGAATGGAGAGTTGACATGCAACCATTATTGAAATGGAAACTGTTTCCCGAAGGATTCAACATGTTTGTACTCCGTGTGAACTTAATGACGACGCGACGTATCAAATTTCACAGAAAAAGAAACACCTTGAAAAATTGATCCGTATGGTTTTTGTCCGGTGTATCATTGGGTTCTTCAGTTGGTATGAAGGCTGGTACTTTTAAATCGATTAATTACAGTTATCGAATAAAATTAATCGAAGCATCACAATCTATTAATCATATATATTATTTCAGTAGTATAGATCCCTCCTGCGGCACTCACAAGCGACCGATCGTGAAAATGAGCATTCAAATGAAAGAGAATAGACATTAGCAGTGACGCATTGCACTCTAATTCCATAATGTAACTAGTTTCTTTAAAAAATGCCTTTAAAAATGTACGAAGTGTACGATTTGCAGATACAGTTGATGTATGAAACTACGCTCCGTAATTGCTATCCACTTCACATTTTGGTCGCTGTGACGCCCGTTTCATGCCATTTTAACATTATGAGGTTATCATTTTGCAAGGATTTCAGAAACAGTAAATCAAAGGAATGAGTAGGCCTACTCATATCGTATAATTTCATAAATATCGAATAACCGGTGAGTGTTGCAGCACACTCAGCACACAACTGACATTATCAGTGACAAATTGCATTCTAATTTCTGAAATATCATTTTTTGTAAGAAGTGTTCGATTAGCAAAACCTATTGGGGAAAGTGTGGTATATGAACATGCGAGATTTCTCGCACGGGTTCACTAGTTGTTACAAATAACGATTAATCAATTGAGCACATAATCGATTGGTCGTTTAATCGTTGCATTTCGCTCCTCTCACTGCACCATCACAGAAGCAAAGTAGATATTTAAATAATTAAAATATAATGTACCGTCTTTGTGAAAACTAGACTAAAACAAAGTAAAACTGCGGCTTCGGTGGCGTAGTTGGTAGCATGTTGAGCTTCTATGCCCAAGATCGCGGGGTCAAACCCGGCCGAAGTCGTCGGATTTTTTAAGAGCGTTAAAATCCCTCAGTATGCCTTCATTCGGAGGGGAAGTAAAACCGGTGGTTCCATGTCATAGATTTATGGCATGTTAAATAACCTTCCACTAATTACACCTGTGTAAAGCTAAATTAGGTTAAAAATGTAAACAACGCTCAGGTTCCTAGGTTCGTCGCCAGGAGCCGACTGCGGTGTCGTCTAGTAGCCAAGTTTTGAACTAGTAGTTGTTGACGGTGAAGTTTGGCGGCAATAGTAGGAACTACTTAAAAAATTCAAAGTATGCAGTCCTTACTTGAATTAAGAAACAGAAACACACACTAATACAGTCATCACAATTAACACCGGTTATCAGACAGATTCTACACACACCCAAAGTGCACGCGGCTACATGACCGCGTTGTCGCAGTCCCTAAACTGAGGAACCAACCAACCAACCAACCAACCAACAAAGTAAAACAGAAATGTTCCTGTGCTAAATTATAAACATTGAACATGAATTCAAAATCTTCGTTTCCTTTTTTCGAAACCCTTCCCAATTTGATTGATGTTTGTCTTTCCACTGTTACTGACTCATATTTGGTTATTTTTAACATATACAAGGAATGACACTTTATATATTTGGGCAAGAAAGTAACTTTTATTGATTTCTATACATCATTCCGAAAATAAGCCTAACTCAACTTAAGCGATGACCTTTCATTTAAACTTCTCTTCTTATCTGTAGCAAAACATCAATGAATATTTAGAAGTAGTAACAAATACATAATTTTATTGTCAAAAGAATATTTAGGTTGTATTTTTTCCTCTTATATTGTACTGTACCTAACCGCCCTCTGAATGAAGTGAGCTAAATGAAGAGGCTTTTTAGCTCCAGTGGCCTGTACAAGAGCAGTAAAGAATTCAAGTGCAAATTCATCGTAGAAATGGCGATTGCCGGGACGGTATGGTCCTTGCCCATTTCATATATCGTTAACTGCTCTCATTTAGTTGGCATCAGAAAGGGCATCCAGCCGAAAAAACTGACAACCACACAGACATCTTGATCTTACAATATGGGGTATTTGTCAATCACCGCTGATCTTGCAATATGGCGTATTCGTCAATCACCGCTTATCTTACAATATGGCGTATTTGACAATCGCCACTCATCTTGCATTTCCTACCCTTATTGAAACGGGACCGATAAGGGGTAAACAGATACCTCCTAGAAAGCAACAACTGAAAGTCAAAATATACAGACAGAGCGACCACATTATTTATAGACACGACACGGCGCATCCCAACAACAATAGCACTGAAGCTACAATATGTTATGAACAGCACGAGCGCGTCCCTTCCTGCAATTCTCCAATTGAAGACCTGATGGAGCCGCCAACCTCGTGGTTCCTTGTGCTTCACTGCCTCTTCCATTAGAAAGTTATTACATTAATGTTGGCCACGAATTGAAAACTTCTACTTGCAGCTATATGAATGAGACTTATTCTCCGAGTTAGCAACACATCAGAGCTACCATAAAGCAAACCTGGTAGCCACATAGTTTCAAGTTGACTACAATATTACCTAGTAACAAAGTATTTGAGGAGCTTGTTTTCTAAACTGAATATCTCCGCAATCATACATTTTACAAGAGAGAGGAAATATATTCAGACAGGATTATAAAAATGGAGTAATATACAGGGTGTAACAAAAATGTACGGCACAAATTGCAGGACACATTCCTCACATGTAGACGAAGAAATTATGTTATATGAACATGGGTCCGGAAACGCTTTGTTTCCATGTTACACCTCATTGTTTCCAACTCATTACGCATGGGAAACACACAAGAGCAGAACGTTAGAATCGTGGGGAACACGCACTCTTGGTTACGTATTGTTACGTTGTCATTACCGTAGGTGCACCGCCAGTAGTTGTTTTACATGGCCCCGTTGCCATGCGACTTAGCAGATGTGCCTTTAGCTGTGCGACAAAACATGTACTTCATGCACGATGGAGCACCTCCTCATTTTAGTGCTAATGTCCGTAGGCTTCTAAATAACAGATTTGGTGACAGATGGGTAGGCACAGGTGGACCAATTGCCTGGCCTCCACGCTCTCCGGACCAAAACTCACTGGACTTTTATTTGTGAGGGCATTTGAAAGCTCTTGTGTATCGAACCCCAGTACAAGATGTTCAGAGTCTCCGTGCCCGTATTATGGAAGGCTGAGAAACCATACGCAGTACTCCAGGGATACATCAGCGCATCCGAGATTCACTACGACGGTGGGTTGATGAATGTATCAATGCGCACGTAGGGCATATTGAATATTTCCTGTGAGAAAGAGTTGCATGTGGTATGCTGGTACGTTCTGTTCTTGTGTGTTTCCCAGGATTAATGATTTGGAAACAATGAGCTGTAACATGGAAACAAAGCGTTTCCGGACCCATGTTCATATTGCATAATTTCTTCGTCTAAGTGTGAGGAATGTGCACTGAATTGTGTGCCGTACTTTTTTGTTACACCCTGTATAGTTTGATAGATAGCTAGAAAGAGCAACATACTATCACCAAAAGTGCACCAAATTACATATATAGTACCGTACATAAAAAGTTACTGATAAGAGATTGATAAAAATGAATTGATATATTTAGTGTAAATCAAGTAGTTCAGTGAAGAACTATACAGCCCATTTTCATATAACCTACTTATGATAATTGCCTCTATCAACATACAAAATTTCAGTTTGATTGCTGTAATAGATTCGTAGATATTTAGAACCGACTAAATACTTCCGATGGTCGCCATGTTGGATTTTTATATATGTAGTTCCTAGAAATACGTACTGTTACATGAAGATAATTGTGTACGTGTAGCATTCAAACTTCAATCGCATGATTAGGACACAAGAAGTAAAAACGAGATTTTAAAATTTCGCAAAGCTGCCAACTTGTGGTTATGGAAACAATTGAAATAAATTTGATGCCACTGGATTAACATTTGTATAAGGATTTACTGTACCAAGTTTCACTGCACTCGGATGGTTAAATTGCGAGAAACGACCATGTGAATATTTATAATTCGCGTCGCCGCCATGTTGGATTTGTGATCACCAGGTTATTGAAAGCCCTATAGGTGAACTTATGTTCAAGCACCTATGAACATAAAAAATTCAGTTTGATTGCTATAATAGATTCGTAGTTATTCAGAGTCGTCTAAATATTTCGGATGGTCGCCATGTTGGATTGTTAAATGTGTAGGTCATAGAGTCATGCACCACTAAAGGAAAATTATTGCGTAGGTTCATTATTCAACCTTTTACTTCGATCGCATGATTACGACACAAGAAATAAAAATTTAATTTTCGAAATTCGCACAGCCGCCATCTTGAGGTTATATAAACAATTGAACTAAATTGGATACCAGTGCATTACAATGCGTATAAACATTTCCTGTACCAAGTTTCATTGCGTTTGGAACATAAAATCGCGAGAAAGGTCTATTTAAAATTTTCAAATTCGCTTGGACGCCATGTTAGATTTGTAGTTAACCGGTTAATGAAATTCTTGTAGTTGAACTTCCATTAGTGCCCTTTATCTCCGTACAAAATTTCAGGGTGATGCCGCTAATAGTTTCAGAGATATAGAATGCCGGTGAAATATTTCGCACATCCGCCATCTTGTGCTTATGTAAACAATTGAACGAAGTTTGATGTCGATGCATTACAATGTGTATAAACATATACTGTATAAAGTTGTATTGCGTTTGGTTGGTTAAATCGCGAGAAACGTCTATTTAAAGTCGCAAATTCGCTTGGACGCCATGTTGGTTTTGTAGTTACCAGTTTTTCGAAAGTCACATAAATGAACTTCGAGTAGTTCCCGACATCACCGTAAAAATTTCAAGGGTGATATCGGTAATAATTTCGGAGATATTGAATGCTGGTGAAATGTTTCGCACAGCCGCCATGTTGGATTGGTGAGACGTAACAAAGTTTCAAGGGCACGGTCGGGGTCGTCCTGAATAGTGCTATGAAATTACCGAGTTTCATTGAAATCGCTCCAGCCGTTTAGAAGTTATTAATGACAAACACGCACCATTACACACAGACACACGGACAAAAGGTGATCTCATAAGCCTATTTTTTTTCAAAATTGAAAATAGGCTAAACAAGTATTTCCGTGAAGAACTATACAGCCTATTTTCATATATCCTACTTAGGTTAACTGCCACTATCAACACACAAAATTTCAGTTTGATTGCTCTAATAGAATCGTAGATATTGAGAATCAACTAAATATTTCGGATGGTCGCCATGTTGGATTTTATATATGTAGGTAATAGAGTTATGTACTGTTACATGAAGATTATTGTGTACGAGTAGCATTCAAACTTCAATCGCATGATTAGGACACAAGAAGTAACAAGGAGATTTTAAAATTTCGCACAGCTGCCATCTTGTGGTTATGGAAACAATTGAAATAAATTAGATGCCAGTGGATTAACATTCGTATAAGGATTTACCGTGCCAAGTTTCACTGCACTTGGATGGTTCAATTGCGGGAAACGTCCATGTGAATATGTATACTGCGCGTCGCCGCCATGTTGGATTTGTGATCACCAGGTTATTTAAAGTCCTATAGGTGAACTTAAGTTCATAGCCCCTATGAATATAAAAAAAATCAATTTGATTGCTATAATAGATTCGTAGATATTCAGAGCCGTCTAAATATTTCGGATGGTCGCCATGTTGGATTGTTAAATGTATAGGCCATAGAGTCATGTACCATTAAAGGAAAATTATTGCGTAGGTTCATTATTCAAACTTTCACTTCGATTGCATGATTACGACACAAGAAATAAAAACTTAATTTTAAAATTCGAAAAGCCGCTATCTTGAGGTTATGTAAACAATTGAACTAAATTAGATACCAGTGCATTACAATGTGTATAACCATTTCCTGTACCAGATTTCATTGCGTTTGGAACATTAAATCGCGAGAAAGGTCTATTTAAAATATTCAAATTCGCTTGGCCGCCATGTTCGTTTTGTAGCTAACCGGTTTTTGAAAGTCTTATAGGTGAACTTCCAGTAGTGCCCTTTATCTCCGTACAAAATTTCAGGATGATATCGCTAATAGTTTCAGAGATATAGAATGCCGGTAAAATACTTCGCACATCCTCCATCTTGTGGTTATGTAGACAATTGAACGAAGTTAGATGTCGGTGCATTACAATGTGTATAAACATGTACTGTACCAATTTTTATTGCGTTTGGTTGGTTAAATCGCGAGAAACGTCTATTTAAAAGTCGCAAATTCGCTTGGCCGCCATGTTGGTTTTGTAGTTACCAGTTTTTCAAAAGTCACTTAGTTGAACTTCTAGTAGTTCCCTTTATCACGGTAATAAATCCCAGGGTGATATCGGGAATATATTCGGAGATATTAAATGCTGGTGCCCTTCAAATTTTGTTACGTCTCACCAATCCAACATGGCGGCTGTGCGAAATATTTCATCAGCATTCAATATCTCCGAAACTATTGCCGATATCACCCTGGGATTTTGTAAGATGATAAAAGAAACTACTAAAAGTTCACCTATGTGACTTTTGAAAACCTGGTAGCTATAAAACCAACATGGTGGCCAAGCGAAATTGCGACTTTTAAATAGACGATCCTCGCGATTTAACCAACCAAACGCAATAAAACTTGGTACAGTGTATGTTTATACACATTGTAATGCACCGACATCTAACGTCGTTCAATTGTTTACATAACCACAAGATGGAGGATGTGCGAAGTATTTCACCGGCATTCTATATCTCTGAAACTATTACCGGTATCACCATGAAATTTTGTACGGAGATAAAGGGCACTACTGGAAGTTCATCTATGAGACTTTCAAAAACCGGTTAACTACAAAACGAACATGGCGGCCAAGCGAATTTGAAAGTTTTAAATAGACTTTTCTCGCGATTTAATGATCCAAACGCAATGAAACTTGGTACAGCAATTGTTTATACACATTGTAATGCACTGGTATGCAATTTAGTTCATTTGTTTATATAACCTCAAGATGGCAGCTGTGCGAATATCGAAAATTAAGTTTTTATTTCTTGTGTTCTAATCATGCGATCGAGATCAACATTTGCATAATGAACGTACACAATAATCATCATCTAATAGTACATAACTATATGGCCTACATATATTAAAATCCAACATGGCGATCATCCGAAATATTTAGACGGTTCTCAATATCTACGAATCTATTACAGCAATCCAACTGACAATTTGTATGTTGATAGAGGCAATTGATATTATTAGGATATATATAGAAATAGGCTATTTAGTTCTTGACTGAGTTACAAAGGAAAGACGATCTTGATGTTCCGCCCCTTAAAACAACTATTAACAACATCATTGACATAATAAAATAGCTGTGAGGATGATGCGATAACAGGTAGCTTTAACAATCCCCTCTATCATGATTAACAACGATCACTTTACAATACAGTATTCCATGTTCCAAATAACTCTGATTATGTCAGGCATGGAAAGTTGATAGAGATTCTGAGATCAACTGGTATTGACTGCAATATAATAATAATATCGTATGGCCTTGGGTGCCAGGTGTAAGCTTCGTTATTTGACGCTCAGAGGGCAGCTTGCATGTCGATTTTTGTCGTTCCTTCGAATGCTTTGAAAGTCATGGAGGTTAGATATCTAAGCTGACATTAGACTATAGCGCTTTCTAGTAGAGAAAGGAGGAACTTTTGCGTTTGCGGAAAATACCGAGATTAATTTTGCCATTATTAACACGGCCTACTGAATTCAAATGGGTTATTTAACATGCCAACAACGTATGACATGCGTGTCGTGATTTTTGTCGCCTTTCAAAAATCACTTGCCATGGCCAGGAGCGAACCTGCAAGCTTGGGGGGGGGGGTGGTATTCCAACACGATAACCACTCACCCACCGTAGCAAGCCATTGATCGTAATTTGTTATTATTTATTTATTTATTATTTATCGCATGGCTTCTGTGGCGGGAGTGTCCGTGGACATGTTCGGCTCCCCAGATGCTGTAGTTGCTTCTAGCGGACACCCATAGGGTGAGCTACAAGTTCCGTTCAATTTCAACTAGTTCCAACTTTCGCCACCAGATGTCAATGATACCTAGTGGTGAACGTTGGAACTTTGATAGAGCGTTCCAACGAAATCTAACCTAGAAATTTAGCTTCACACAAGTTTAGTCTGTGGAAGGATCATTTACATGCCACAAATCTATGACATGGGATCGCCGGCTTCACTGCCCTCCGAAGGAAGGCATACTTAAGGAATTTAGCGTTCTTAAAAAATGCGACGACTTCGGCCAGGTTTGGTAGCATGCTGAGCTTCTATGCCCAAGATAGCGGGTTCAAACCCGCCCGAAGCCGTCGGATTTTTAAGAGCGTTAAAATTCCCTCAGGATGCCTTCCTTCGGAGGATAAGCAAAGCCGGCGGTCCCATCTCATAGATTTATGGCATGTTTAAGAACCTTCCACTAATTACACCTGTGTGAAACTAAATTATAGGTTCGATTTGACTAACGCTCTTAGGTTTCTCCGTTCATTGCCAAGAGCCGACTGCGGTGGCGTCTAGTAGCTAAGTTCTGAACTAGGCCTAGTAGTCATTGACGGTGGCGTTTGGCGGCAAAAGTAGGAACTATTTGAAAAAATTCAAAAGTTGCAGTCCTTACTTGAATTTTTTTTAAACAGATACACAAACAAATACAGCCATCAAAATTAACACCGGTTATCAGACAGATTCTACACACACCCAAAGTACACGGTACTACATGACCGCGTTGTCGCAGCCCGTAAACTGAGGAACCAACCACCTTAAGAATTTCCTGTCCTGCAGTCAGCATTTTAACACTGACGAAGAGCTGAGGACGAGTGCCACACGCTGGTTCCATTCGCAGGTGGCAGACTTTTATGGCACAGGACTACAAAAGGTGATACCACGCTATAGCAGGTGTGGCAATTCTGCTGGTGATTATGTCGAAATATAAGCTCAAGCTTTGCTGCGTCTGGTGAGTTTTTCAGGGAAACTTACTTTCTGGTTGGGCCTGGTAAATGCGCTAGTTATTATTATTATTATTATTATTATTATTATTATTATTATTTATTTTGCGCATGCGCTTACACATTCTCAGCATTTGCTGGAAAGAAAACATTTACAATCCCAGATACCGTACATATCACAAGGAGCAAATTCTTGGTGACTGCATTGAGTAGTAGCTTCATATTCCCCTCATTGCTTCAGGCCTGATTGCCCAAGAACAGCCTTACTACGCGACACGTAGAAAGTATGACTGTTTTCTGCATCAGTTTGAAAAGGCCTGGGTCTAATTTCAACGCCGTGAGCGATTCCTTTAAGTTGTTGGGAATCACGCCAGTGCTGGAGATAATAATAGGAACTGTCCTGACTTGTGCCATGTGCCATTGCTTCCTTATCAGTTCTGAAAGCTCTGTGTATTTTGACAGCTTTTCAACATGCTTTGTTAGTATGTTGCCACTGTTTGGGATCGCCACATCTATGAAGGTGGTGTGCTTCATGCATTTGTCAACAAGAACTAAATCAGGTCTGTTGTGCACAGCTGATTGGTCTGTCAATACAGTACGATCCCAGTACAACGTAAAGCTGTCATTTTCCAGTACACTTTCAGGAGCATATTTGTAGTACGGCACTTTCTCTTGGCTCAGCAGTTGAAGTTGTATAGCCAATTCTTGATGAACTATCTTGGCAACAAAATCATGTCTCTTCCTATATTCTGTCCCTGCAAAATGGCGACAACCCGATATAATATGCTGAACAGTCTCAGATGTTGGGCAACCGTATCTGCAATGGTCATCTTGCACAGATGCATCCTTGGTTATGAACTTTAGGTAGTTCCTCGTGGGGACAACCTGGTCCTGAATAGCCATCATAAAGCCTTCTGTTTCAGGTAACATCTGCCCAGAAATCAACCAAAAGTTCGACGCTAGCTTGTCGACGTGAGTTTGGATGACTTCATTGGGATGTCTTCCGTGTAGTGGCTTGGACAACCAGGCATTGAATCTATCCAAATCACTGCGCACCTGAATTTGAGTCTCTTGCTGACTTAAGAGTAGTGGAGTTGAATCATCTGCTTCTGTGACAGCCCTGTGCAGCATCGAATGGTTCGATACAGAACAGAAGTATTTTCTTAGCTCATAGATCTGTCGAGCTACTTGGTTGTTTATATCAACAATTCCTCTCCCACCCATATGTCTCGGTAACATGACTCGTTCCACAGATGCCCTGGGATGGTGTTTTCGTGACTTGGTCAGTGATGTTCTAATTTTCTGTTCTAAGCTTGCAATGTCAGTTTTACTCCACTTGATGACCCCAAACGAGTAACTAAGAATAGGGACAGCATAAGCGTTGATTGCCTTAACCAAGTTTTTACTGTTGAGGCTGGTGTTAGAAACAAGCTTAATTCTTCTGACAAATTCCTTCGTCAGATCTTGTTTCACTACTGAGTGTTCTATGTGTCTGGCTTGCTTCATTCCCAGATACTTGTAGGTCTCGCTAGTGAGCATTGTTGCAATCTGATGGCCCTGAGCTGTTTCATATACACCTTCCTGCAGCTTGCCTTTCATAATGTTCAGCGTCTTACATTTCTCCAGCCCGAATTCCATTTTCACATCCTGTGAAAAGGTTTCCACTATCTTCAACAGAAACTCTAGTTGTGCTCTGGTTGCAGCATATAGCTTTAGGTCATCCATATACAGGAGATGGTTGAGCTTTGCAAGCTCCCTGGAGTTCTTCTTGATACTGAATCCATATTTTGTTGAATTAAGTTGGTTTGATAGTGGGTTCATCGCAAGACAGAACCATAATGGGCTCAAGGAGTCTCCTTGGAATATTCCCTTGTGGATTGGGATCATACTTGTTGCAATACTGCCATTTGTAGTACTAAGGCTCATCACTGTACGCCACGATGTCATGGCGTGTTCCAAGAAATATATAATCTGAGGATCAATCTTATACACTGACAAAATATGGATCAACCAATCATGGGGCACGGAATCATAGGCCTTCTTGTAGTCAATATATGCCGTGAATAAATTTCTGTTATTGGTAAAGGCCTGGTTAGAAACCACTGACTCAATGATAAGTATTTCTTTACACCCTTTGGACCCTTTCGTGCATCCTTTTTGTTGTGTTGCTATGATGTTATTTTTTTCACAGTGAGCATATATCCTCCTACTAAGACAGGACGTGATGATCTTATACATCGTGGGAAGGCATGTAATTGGACGGTATTTTCCAGGATCTTGCATATTTTGTGGGTCTTTCGGAAGTAGATGTGTTACACCTTGTGTAAGGAAATTTGGCATCTTCTGTGGATGAGCAACAACTTCATTCACCAGAGTAGACAGAAGATCGTATACGCACCAGAATTTCTTATACCAGTAATTCTGTATCTGATCTAAACCAGGTGCTTTCCAGTTCGGAAGACCTTTAATGATGGAAGAAATTTCAGTGGATGTTATTGGATCATATTGCATCGGATTAAATTCTTTAGAGATGTTTGTTACTTCCTGAACCCAATGAGAGTCTGAGTTAAAATTGGTGGCTTTGGATAGTTGATTGCTCCAAAACTCTTCAATTTCTTCTCTTGTTGGATAAGGAGCATTTAAGGATACATAGTTTTCACTCAGTGCTCTGTAGAATTTCTTCTCGCCTTTGACAAATAAGTTGTTGTCCTGTCTCCGTTTCCTACTGGCTCTGTATCTGGAAAGTCTGTTCGCTATCAACGTAAGTTTCTGTTTGAGTGTATCTAAACACTGTTCGGCTTTTGTGTTTGGGTCATCTCGGTCGGTGTGGATTTTGGACCGCCTCATTATTGCCTTACAGAGTCTCACCAGTCTTCTTGTGTGCGTTCCTCTAATAAACTCAGTCAAACGGCCAATATCTGTTCGCAATTTGTCGATATTGCCTATCAGACGTCTCTCCCACTTAGGGGTAACAGGAGCACATTTCCTACTGCAGGAAGTATTCCTTTCTCTCAGTTGGATGCCCATAGTTCTGATAACTGTGACGGCTCCACAGTACAGAACAGTGTGAAGAGATTCTAAGTCATTCACATCTATCAAGTGTTTGGGTAGGATAGCTTGATTCATGATATTTAAAATTTTTGATACCTTCCTAGACGAATTTACTCGAGGCAAGGCAGGTCTAAGCATTGGGTCTGTTCCATTGAACTGAGTCATAGCCGTCATCATTTCATCTGCTAGGATCTTGGTATGTGACTCATCTTCATGATGCGTATCCGGCTGTATGCCACTGACTGGCTCATTGTGTTCTTCTTGATGTTGTTCCTGCTCATGGAGCTCTTGTGCTAATTCACTCTCCAGATTAGTTCCTTGATCACAATCAAACACTCTTCTGACCTCCTGCTTGATTGTATTAAGTCTTGCTTCTGGCACTAAATTATTACGGACTATCGCCCTATATTGGTCCGCCACTCTCTGTTCAGTCACACGGAGTTCGGGGTATGCTTCATGGAACTCATTGAATAATTTCTTTGCTGTCATGTCCATCGCCGGCTCTAGACATGCCCTGACGAACCTCAGGCAGCGGCCTTTCATTAATTTTTAAATTTATTTTCTCCATATTATGGGTGGGTGCGTTTTTAACCTACAGCCAGGTGTTCATCTTCAGCCGCTCCTAACATGGAGAACAGACGCTGTTTGCAGCCGCCCGCTACGGATCAGACACTGCAGTTAAGGTTTGTTATCAGGGTTTTCCCTCCCCTAGGCAGGTTGCCTTCACCACGGCTGCGGAGTCCTGCCTACCCCATTTAGTATATCTCGTCATTTCTGGTTAGCACATACCTTATCATTGCAGATTTCTCACAACTCACATTAGATAGGTTATACGGTATAACTATCTTGCAGGGATATTGCTTATATTACAACAGTGGACGTCATTTAACTGCAAACGATCAACAGAGAAGGAATGCCGTACTTACAAGAATCTATGCAGCAAATACGTGTAACCTAATTTTGTAGGTTAAGCAGATGTACACTTCACCTTTCGTAATATTAACACGTAAACAGTCCGATTATCTGCACAAATGATATGAAGTATATAATAAATGGGCTTTAAACATCCCAATTTCACACACAACACCGTACATAACCCATTTCGAGAAGGCATTTGGGGTTATAAGGCACTGTAACTAACGATGTAGCAACCACAACATGAATGTAAACAAACATATTGCAGCTGTATTTTGATGATTATGACGTAGATATATCCACAAGCACTATAACTCACACTTGTTTTCGACAAGAGTCCTTAAAAGTCACCATAGAAATCATAAACTAACCATATAAACGTGTAAAACTTACATAAAAAGCGGAAATGCGAGGAGCTCAAAATCAAGGACTGTACAGTACAGCATGCCACCGCTGGCATTATTATTATTATTATTATTATTATTATTATTATTATTATTATTATTATTATTATTCGAGTCAAAAGCACTACAACATACACAGAGGGATGATACACAATATTAAAAAGGAATAATGCATACAACAATGTCTCGAATTAGATTGTCTTCGCCCAGAAACGGGCCACTGTCACACCCTTTGCATGGCCTTCCATTAACTCCTGCGTTGTGCAAGAGCACGGGCACAGTTCACAGGAACACAGGTGTATCATGGTCTGTCTCTCCCCACACTCACAGAGTTCTGATTCCTGTAGGTATCCCCATTTGTGGAGATTAACTTTGCATCTCCCAACACCAGTCCGAAGTCTGTTGAGTGACCGCCAAGTTTCCCAGTTGCTGTTGTGGCCTGCTGGAAGTCTTTCCTTGGCCTTCATCAAATCTGGTGTTATGGTGGATTGCCATAGCTGTATCCTGGCTACTTCGGGCTTTGTAGTAGGCATCGATGTTGTTTGCAGAAAGCTTTTCCTAGATTTTTGCCGCCTTCTTGGAGGCTGGTGACCAAAAAGAGGGTGAGCATGGTCCTCTGCGGACTTTTTTCGTTCCGTTTGTGCTATGACCTCACGGCGTACCCCAGGAGGGGCTATTCCTGCCAAGGAATGTAATTTGTGGACAGGTGTAGGTTTCAGGCAACCAGTAATTATTCTGCACGACTCGTTGAGGGCAACATCAACCTGTTTTACATGAGCTGAGTGATACCATACAGGGCTAGAATACTCAGCAGCTGAATAACACAGAGCTAATGCAGACACACGTAGTGTTTCAGTTAAGCCGTCGGAATGACACAGGTTATCCAATAGCTTCCAACACAGCCAAGTACACGGAGAGATGTTGCAAAGCCTCTAAATAAATTAACAACAATAACAACAAAATTTCAAATGAGATACCGGTATACATTTTCAACTGCATTTTAATGGTAAAATTAGTTGTCAGTGACTGAACGTTATCTGCAACAAAAATCTAAAGATCAAACCAAACCGAACCGAACACGTATTCGCATCGAGATGCGCTGTAGAATCGGGCATACGTTAAAAATAATACCATGAAAGAAAACCTAGAGTGAAAACCGAAATGCATGTGACGAGGAAGAAGATTGAAGAGTACCTGGGAAGTATGTGAAGAATTTGTTGAGAATAGAAGTAAGACTGGCTGTAGATCAAAGTCATGCCACAGAAATGAGTCCTAACGATGTCCCATGCTACACTTACGAGTTCCGGGAATTAATTTATCGCAGACTATGTCAAAGTCACAAAGCTGATAACGCCATTGTTACAAGATATCTCGTCATGGCTCCAGTTGCATCATAGAGACTTAGCTCATACATAATTCTCAACCAGCTTTCTCCAATAATATATACATTTTAAATAAGACAGCGATCGGTCTGTTGCACATTTTATATCGTCTCCCTAATGTTTCGCGTAGTCGTAATACTGGCTGGTGACTGAGAAGAGTTTAGCAATCATTTGTTTGAAAACGCAAAGTAGTGATCTGTATTGTTCGCGCTAGTGTTCTAAGAAATATGGTTCTAATTTGGGTCAATAACTGCAGAGATTTCTTTGGTCGACGAGTATTCATATCGTCACTGCGCCAACAAAATTTACTATGTGACAATTTTGTTCTGTTGACCCACCACATGCAACGTTGAAGATATTCACATAGTGTGGCCATCTTGTAGTGGATGTTTAAAATGTTCAAGACAATAGATCAGCTCACCAACTGTGGGAGACAGACATGGTTTGTTTCTTGAATGCACGAAACATAAAGTCATTTGACCAATGCGTCTGAGGTGAGTGGTAAAAGTTCAATGTCAGATGGATTGATTAGGAAATGAATTGAAGGCAGTCAACCTGTGCAGGTTCCCACAGTCCTGATTTGACGCCAAGCGATTTCCGTATTTTCCTTTATTTGAAGGAGTTCCTTGTAGGCAAGTGTTTTGTTGACGATGACAATCTCATAAAGGAAGAACAAACATGGCTTTCATAACAGGCGGCGTCGTTGTGTGAGAAGGCATATGTAATTGGTACCCGGTTACAAGTGCGTTCATACAGGAGGTTAGCTTGTGGAGAAGTTCTTTCCTGTAGAGGAGAATGGCGTATTGATGATACATTTATCAAACTCATTCGCTTCCTTCTCCGCACATTTTCGTTCACTTTTCAGCGTTAAGCAGTATACCGTACGAAACAAAACAAAGTATCTTATATATTAAAATAGTTTTCAAAAAAATTCACCCTTTACTAAAACTGAAATATCTTGGAAAGTATTTGCGCTACGACGACGTTTGTTGTCTTAAAATGTAATGCCCGTCAAGCACCGTCGATTGATACCCACCTTACTTGATTATATCATTCGTGTATTAAAATAATTGCGAATATTACTTCCTTCAAGGTCTCATGAAAATAGAATCGAATGACTTGACGGACATATTGTCGCTAGGCGACAACGACTAGCACTGTATCAACGCCGCCCCAATAATAAATCTAACTTGATATTAACAGAGAGTTCCCTAATTACGTCATGATATCGTTAACTTCTACCTGCTCCACTCGGGCGCTAATGTCGCATGTATCCATACATGATATCCTTAACTTCTACCTGTTCCACTCGGGCGCTAATGTCGCATGTATCCATACGATAAGCAGAAGGGGATTCTGTGCACATAATTTAATTAAAACTTCTCAAAGAATGGATTACTTTGAGACTGAAATGCCCATGCACAATCAGCAGTCATTTTGCTAATGACACTGTCATGTCTACATCTCTTTCAATGACAACAAATAGGCTACTGTATACGAAAGACAACTAATTTCACGAAGATGCCGCTACAGTCGAATGTTGGAACCGCCATTTTGTATTGTGTATCCGATCTTTCTGTTATATAGTCTTTGGTCTCACCAGCTAAAAACTGTCTTCTTTTCGTTTCATATTTCGTCCTTATAGGTTGTGTGCTCAATCAATACAATGAATCATATTATGATGAATGAGAGGCGACACTCAATTACAAATGTTATAAAGATTAAAGGTGACGGTAATTGTCTGTTCAGGTCATTGGAATATTGTGAGTACAACAATCAGAGTTTATTTACACAGGTTAGAAAGCGAATTGTAAAACATAATACAGACAAGTGGAAAAATTATTCTTCCTTTATTGTTGGCAACAGCGACATGTACGAAACTGCCATCAATACGAGCGATGAATACAAAATGTATATGTCTATGAATGGTGTTCATGGAGGTCATGTTGAGTTAGTTGTCGCTGCTCAAGTTTGCAAATTGGATATTTATTCGTGGATTACAACTGTCGTATGTAAGGTGACCGGTTAAAGTATATACGTCATCAACAAACGAAGTTACGAGTTGATATATATGCCGGTTTAGCAGACGCCTTGCTTGTACGAGCAGGAAATGAAAATCTCAGAGTCGGTCGTATTGTAGTTTTGCCATCATCGTTTACAGGTAGCCCAAGGAAAATATTGCAAAATTATCAGGATGCGATGGCGATAGTGAGGAAGTTTGGAAAGCAAGATTTATTCATTACGTTCACCTACAATGCGGGCTGGCCAGAAATACTTAATAGCATTCATCTCTGGGAAACGGCTAATAATAGGCCTGATATTGAAGTGAGAGTTTTCCATTGCAAAGTAAAGGAATTGCTACGATTGATTAATGTTAAGGAAATTTTCGGTAAAAGCATATCTATATACAGTTGAATTTCAAAAACGAGGTCTCCCGCACATCCATTTACTCTTAGCATTAACGGAAGATTGTAAGTTTCGAGAAATTTCTGACATTGACAGTGTGGTGTCAGCCAAAATACCAGATCTCGAGGATGAAGCGCTATACGAGTTGGTAAGGCGTCATATGGTACATGGTCCTCGCGGTTCTTTGAATCCTTCTTCAGTCTGTATGAAAGATGGCGTATGTAAGAAAGATTTCCCTAAACAGTTTCAGGAAGAGACCAAAGATAATGACATTGGTTATCCTTCGTATAGGAGAAGAAATAATGGATGGATTATTATAAAAACTATTCGAGTCATTGACATTGAAATCGATAGTCGATTCATTGTTCCCTACTAGGCCTATCCATTTCTTTTACTTTACTTGCAAGCTCATATTAATGTTGAAATATGCTCAAGTGTTCGGAGTGTTAAATACATCCACAAGTAAGCTTATCTTATATATTGAAATTCACAAGTATGTGTATAAAGGTCATGACTGCTGCATTGTTAAAATATGTCCTGAAGGCGAAACGGTAAACTACGATGAAATTACTTCTTTCCTAAATGCTAGATATGTTGGTCCAACAGTAGCCGCATTCAGGATATCTCATTTCACATGCATGAACAGTCACATTCTATCGTGCGAATACCAGTTCACTTGCCAAACATGCAAAATATCTATTTTAAAAATGATAACGCTCCTGATATTTTACTTCAAGCACAGTTGCGCAACTTGGAATTACAAGCGTGGTTCAAGTTAAATCAAGATTCTCAAGCCAGAAGTCCGTATATATATCCTGAAACACCAGTACATAACGTCTGGAACGAGAGCAACTGCCAGTGGAAAAAAAAGAAAAATTGTTTCAAAACTATAGGCAGAATGTATAATGTTTCGCCTACAGAAACAGAAAGGTATTATTTACGCCTGTTATAGCTTCACGTCATAGGTGCTACCGGATTCTAGGATCTACGAACATACAAAGCAGTTGTCTATTCTACTTTTACAGAAACAGCTAAGGAGCGAGGTTTGCTGATAGACGATTCTGAATGGCAGCGTTGTTTGGCAGAAGCGTCCCATTTTCAGATGCCTTCTCAGTTACGATAACTGTTTTCTTACATATGTATATTTCATACCCCTTCAAATGTAAAATAGTTATGGGACATTTTAAGAATTCATTATCAGAAGATTATCTGCAGTTTCACGAAACTAACATTGCGTATCAATTCACTCTTATACATATTTCTAATACATTAAAGATCCATGGTCTTCCCATTACTTCTCTCGAATTGCCAGCTATTATTGATAATTTCCCTCAGACAAATTTAACATTGAATTATCCTAAACTTAATGAGGATCAATTATCTCGGGTGATAAACCAAGCAAATGGAAACCAAACAGCTATAATTACAGAAATGTTGGGGTTAGTACAAAACAGCAATGAAAGGATGAGTAATGCATATTTCATTGACTGTCCAGGGGGCACCGGGAAAACATTTCTTTACACTACTAACACTACTAAGTAGGACAACAAAAGAAGTTGGTCAATAAAATGATTTTGAATAAAAGTAAGTATGACTAATTAAAATTATTTATTTAATTCTATTAATGTGCACACCTCTATATTTATGTTAACCAAGAGTTACATCTCTAAATTCAAATATAAGAGACCCATCTTTTATTTTAAATCTATACCATTGTTCATAAGTAGACAAAACACCAAATTGTACCGCTGTAGCCTTAAATTGTGTGGATATCTTTATCTACTTAGTATAAAACAAAGTTCCCAATTCTTGGATATAACGGGTAATTTCGAGAGCAACTTGAAGGATCTTGATGCGGTTTTCACCATTCTGTAAAGGATTTCTCGATGAAGGATTAGGTAGAAAAACGTTTATTTATGACCAAAAGATGCCGAGCCTTTATTATTTCAGTGAATTGAGTTGAAGAAAAACCTAACGTCCATGTGTCTTTTAAGCTTACACTGGGTAAACCGTTAAAAATATCGATATTCTCTGAGAATTGTTCAGCATGGAAAGTTCTGCAAGAAAGTCCGCGACAGCTCCCACATCGACCACTGTAAGTGTTTTTACGTTTTTATTTCTTCCAGCAATCTCCATTCAGTGGAAATTTAAATTACTAGCTTCAGAGTGAGTTTACGAGCTTGCGGGCGACCTATCACCCTAGCTTCAGCCAGCATCAAACTGCCGAGTCGTGTCGAGTTAATTCTTCTGAGAAGAGTATAGCTTATGTGTTTGGAGTTAGCTGTTCACCTCGGCTTTTCAGAATTGCGTCTGGAACCTGAAGTCCGTGCGCCTTTTAAGTTTACGCAGGGTAAATCGTGAGACACACACGCAGAGGACAGGCAGACACCCACACATTTGATCTCATAAGTCTACTTCATAATTTACCCAAAAGCGACGGTACCGTAATTGTCTGTTCAGGTCACTAGCATGAAGACATGCAAATAAATAATGTCATATGGACAGAAGTGCTGTAGGTTTGTTGAAGTGAATGCTGCGGAGCAGCACGGGTCTTCTAGTACGTAATTAAGACACGCAGCTAAGAGCTTGTGTTCTTATAGCAACGTATAGTTGGCGCTATTGTGATGATAATAATAATAATAATAATAATATCGTGCCGGGTACAATCTTTGTTATTTGACGCCCAGAGAGCAGCTTGCATGTCGAATTTTGACGTTCCTTGGAGCGATGTGAAAGTCAAGGAGGTTAGATATTTAAGCTCCTTCACACTATAGCGCTTTCTTGTAGAGAAATGAGGAACTTTGTGTTGGCGGTATATCACCAGATTAATTTTGCCATATTGAACATGGTCTACTGAATTCAAATGGGTTCTTTAACATGCCAACAACGTATAACATGCGTGCTGTGATTTTTGTCGCCTTTCAAAAATTACTTACCATGGCCAGGAGCGAATCTGCCAGTTTGGGGTTGGTAGTCCGATACGATAACCACTCACCCACCGTGGCTAGTATACTGTTCTGGTATACAAAGATGACGAACGCTGGTTGCCAAGTTTACCGGGGTGTACACTAATTCCAAATAGACATACCATGTATATCGATACTTACTAAAAGGAGCCTCGTATTAGTGCTGCAGTATTGATTCTGCAAGAACAATTCACATCTCCATGCGCTGCATTTAGAGCATGTGCCAGCCATTTAAAGATTTATAACCGCTGATTATCCTCTACAGTGGCAAGGAGGAGCATTAGTCCTCATCACGGAAGCGCTCGATGTAATTGGGAGCGCTGAGACAGCCCGGTGACAACTCAATTACCACCTGTGATGGCGATGATTTCTGGCCCGGGGGAAGCACGTGTACACACCAGGCTAAACCTAGCAGCATGGGGTCATAACAAAATGATAATAAATACATATTTAATATAAATAGTACGGTAGTTGAAGGCTGGGCTTGAAAACTCCTTTGAGAAGACACAATTCATGACAAATATAAAATCACTGCCCAGGGAACTGGAGGTCGAACTAGGAGAAGTTCAGAAGGCGGAAAAGTTTAAATACCTCGGTGAATGGATAGAGCCTAACCTATCAGAGAAGGAAGCCTTCATGTCACGCATTAATAAAATGGAAATGGCATACAACCTGACTAAAGACATCTACAAAAGAGATCGACATCCTTAAACGCCAAAATTAGACATTATTCGACTAGAGGCTCTGTATGCGGCTGAGACTCTAATAATGAACAAGAAAGGTCTAATGGAGAAACTAGAGGCTGAATAAAGGAAGATTTTGAGGAAAATCCTGGGTCCCATTAAAGAAAACAGTGATTACAGAAGGCGTCACAACCACGAATTGTACAAGCACGTGCAGAAGATCAGTGACACGATTCAAAAAAGAAGGATTGCCTTTAATAGCCACGTGACACGAATGAGCCCAGGCAGGATAACAAAACGAATATTGACGTACTTTCAAGATAAGAAAACCAAAGGGGCATGGTTTACGGAAGTTGAGAAAGATCTACATGAAATGGAAATTTCCCCAAAAGATATCCAGGAGCGTGTTCCACTTCAAGAAAAACTATGTACGCACAAAGGTTTCCAGGAAAAGTCGAAGCTGAAGACAGGGAAGGCGTGGTCCCAAGAGAGAAAAGAACAACACCGGAGACGAATGCGGGAACACTGGGCGGTAGTTTGAGCTCGGAAGAAGAGACAGTAGAACTGACGAGGTCCCTAGTTGGCCGAATCGAAGAAAGAAGAAGAAGTACGGTAGTTGAAGCAACACGAACAATTGCCACAAAATATGAACCATAAAATGAAACAAAATAATGTGAATTTGTCCATTTAAATACCAATCGTTTTAAAAGTAATCCCCCAAAAGTAAAATAAAATAAATTACTAGAAGATGTTTATTGGATTAGTTTCGACCACGCTGTGGTTTCATCAGCCTAAACTACAACTAATCTTAAGAAACAGTTGGTAATAAAATTGCGAGTTAGTCTACTGTAGTAAGTGGTGTCACTGAGAATCAAATATATTTGGTGTTTCAAGAAAGCTCAATACTCTAAAAGTAAATAACCGTATATATAAACTAATTATCATAAAAATTATTAATTCAACTTAGAATGTTATTAGAAAGTCCTTAAAGGCTATATACCCTGGTCTAGAAAAAGGCGGACCTGGTTCGATTCCCGGTCACTACATGTGAGATTTTCGAAGTGAAATGCCATGTCCTGTAGTTCAGATTCCACGTAAAAAGGAGGTCCCGTGGCGCGTGATCGCGCGATTAACGGTCACGTTATACTACAAGCTTCCTTGTAAAGTAAAAATTGGGCATTAGCATTAGCAAAAAGATACGAGCTTTACAGTAGTCGCATATGATGTGTAACATCTGATATGTTATCCTACTATGAAATTGAGATGAAAGTCATCTGACATGTTATCATACTCGTATACTATACAGCTTGGACATTCTTAAAATGTTAATTTACGCTCCGTTTTCATACTGGTTCGATGATGACTATATAGATTAAATTGGAGATGTGCTACTGCCACACTTGTTTGAACAACCATCGCATATTATATTGTAAATTAAGAGTTGGAATGAAACCATAGTCTCTAGCCTATCTATAGACTACTAGAAATAATGTTTAACTAGCGGACCCGTGCGAGAAATCTCGCATGTTCATATACCACACTTTCCCCAATCGGTTGTTAATGAGAGACTTATGGAGAAAGGTTATGTTTTTATTTCAACCAAAAGATTATAGAACACTATTTACATTTCAGAATAAAGGAAAGACCTCAGAATGTTAATATGACATGAAACAGGAGTCACAGCGGCCCGCGGATAGCAATTATGGGGCGTATTTTCCTACAGCAACGGTGTTTGCAAATCGCACACTTCGTACATTTCTTAAAGAAATTATTGATATGTATGAAATTATAGTGCGATAAGTCACTGCTAATGTCTATTCTCTTTCATTTGAATGCTCATTTGTCACGATCGGTCGCAAGACGGATCTATACTACTCAAGTAATATATAGTCTATATATCGGACCCGTGCGTGAAATCTCGCATGTTCATAAGCCATACTTTCCAAAATAGGTTTATAAAGAGTGACTTAAGGAGAAAGGTTGTTATGTTATTATTTCAACCAAATGACTATAGAACACTTTACATTGCAGTTAGAATTCCAAGCTCTACGTTCTCTAACTTAAGAAGGCAATCACTAAAAATTGGATCATCATAACACTCACCGGTTATTCGATATTTATGAAAGCATCTTGGTCAAGATTTCTTGCTTTATCCTGTTGGCTCAGGAACCTCTTTCCCCCATTATTAGGGCAGCCACAAATATGAACCACAAAATGAAACAAAATAATGTGAATTTGTCCATTTAAATACCAATGGTTTTAAAATTAATCCTCCAAAAGTCCTCATCCGTCAGCCCTCGTTGGAAAAGTTCATCGCGCCCCGCTTACAGTGAGGCTTCCTTGTTCCTAAGTTCAACGATCAACGTTAAACTCCCTCGCACACTGCCTGCAGGGAAGCTTTCCCAGTCCTGTGTGTAGCGCTCGGCGCTAAACACCTTTGCACGTTACCTACAGGGGTGCTTTCGCTTTCTTGAGCGTGCTGTGGCTGGTTTCTTTCTGTGAGCATTGTATACTGATTTTTTGCTCTGATTTTCCATGTTTTCCTGAAGTCGGGTTTGATGTAATGTGTTAAGTCCTCGACCTTTTCGGCAAGGGCGGCTATTACCACCCTACAGGTTTATTCATGTCCAGTGCCTCAGGTTTACATACTTCACACAGCCATATCAGTTTCCTGTTCTTCCTTTCAAGGTCTTTGACTTCCTGACCAATGAGGCCAGTACAGTTCTCGTGGGTCTTTTCTCTGCACCTATCGCACTCGATTGTGCTGTCCTCATTAGTGCATATCGGGCAAAATTCCTTTTTGTTGCTTCTGGATGCACTCCGGGCAGATAGCAACTTGGTCAATATTTCCTGCTTTATCTTGTTGGCTGTGGAGCCTCTTTCTCCCTTATCAGGACAGCCCTCGTTGGAAAACTTCTTCTCGCCCCGCTTACAGTGAGGTTTCCTTGTTTCTAAGTGCAAGGATCAGCGTTAACAATGCCTGCAGGGCAGCTTTCCTAGTCCTGTGTGTAGCGCTCAGTGCTAAACTCCTTTGCACGTTACCTACAGGGGTGCTTTCGCTTTCCCAAATGGAGCGTCAGCATGAGAGTGTGCTATATTTATGAAATTAGAATGCAATTTGTCACTGTTAATGCCATTTGTGTGCTGAGTCCAATGATTGACAGCTTAGCCGTAACACTCACTGGTTATTCGATACATTCACTTTCAGTCAGAATTCCAAGTTGTACGTTCCCTAACTTAAGAAGGCAATCACTGAAAATTGGATCATCATAACACTCACCGGTTATTCGATATTCATGAAATTATACGATTTGAGTACTCAATCCATTGATTTACTAATTCCGAAAACCATGGGAAATGATAGAAGAAAAACCTGTAAAAGAATTAATGTTTAATAGTTCTAATGTTTTAGACGCCGTAACTCACGCCGGTTATACGATTTAGAGTACTCAATCCATTGATTTACTGTTTCTGAAAACCATGCGAAATGATCGATATGTATGAAATTAGAATGCAGAAGAAAAACCTGTAAAATAATTAACGTTTAATAGTTTAAAGGGTTTAGACGACGACTCATAATTGCAGCATGTTAGAGCAACAGTATTTGCAAAAAGCACAATTCTTATAAAAATCTATATTTATGGAATTAGAATGCAGAAGAAAATCCTGTATCGCGGCATATTAACAAACATGGAATTTAATAAATCCATTGTTTAGACGGATGAGCTTAAATCATGTGTGTGCTGAGTCCATTGATTGAAGGCTTAGCAGTAACACTCGCCGGTTATACGATTTGAGTACCCAATCCCTAGATTTAGCCTACTGATTCTGAAAACCCTGGGAAATGATAGAAGAAAGAACTGTAAATTAATTAAAGTTTTATAGTTCTAAGGTTTTGGACGACGTAACACTCACCGGTTATACAATTAGAGTACTGAATCCATTGATTTACTGTTTCTGAACACCATGCGAAATGATAGAAGAAAAACCGTAAGAGAATTAACGTTCAATAGTTTTAAGGTTTTTGACAACTCATAATTGCAGCATGTTACAGCAACAGTATTTGCAAATAGCACACTTCTTAGAAAAAACGAGATCTATGAAATTAGGATGCAGAAGATAAACCTGTATCGCGGCATATTAACAAACCTGAAATTCCATAAATCCATTGTCTAGACGAATGAGTTTAAATCATGTGTGTGCTGAGTCCATTGATTGACAGCTTAGCAGTAACACTCGCCGGTTATACGATTTGAGTACTCAAACCATTGATTTATTGATTCTTAAAACCATAGGAAATGATAGAAGAAAAACCTGTAAAAGTATTAACTTAATGTTTAATAGTTCTAGGGTTTTAGACGACGTAACACCACTCCCGATTAGAGTACTCAATCCATTGATTTACTGTTTCTGAAAACCATTAGAAAAGATCGATAATTATGAAATTAGAATGCAGAAGAAAAACCTGTGAAATAATTAACGTTTAGCCTACTAGTTTTAAGGGTTTCGACGACAACTCATAATTGCAACATGAAGAGCATCAGTATTTGCAAATCGCACACTTCTTACAAAAATTTATATTTATGAAATTAGAATGCATTTCGTCACTGCTAATTTGTGAAATTATACGATTTGACTACACATTCCGTTGATTTGCTGTTTCTGAAATCCATGCAAAATGATAAAGGAAAGACCTCATAATGTTAAAATGACATGAAACGGGCGTCACAGTGACCAATATGTGAAGTGGACAGCAATCATGGAGCGTATTTTCGTACATCAACAGTATCTGAAAATCTCACACTTCGTACATTTTTAAAGTCATTATTTAAAGAAATTATTACTATTTATGAAATTAGAGTGCAAATCGTCACTGCTAATGTCTATTCTCTTTCATTTGAATGCTCATATTCACGATCGGACGCTTGTGAGTGCCGCAGGAGGGATCTATACTACTGAAATAATATATATGATACAACTCCTGCTTGGTGCAAACTATTGTAATTAAAATTAGATAAATCGTAATTTCATGTAAATTCTGTTAAAATGACGCATAATGATAGATATCGTTTAAATCGATAATCTGGCTGCAGAAACATTTGCCGGGACTGGGGTTCGAACCTCATGATTCGCAGACCAAGGGGCTAGCCACACAGCTATTACAACCACAGATATTTAGAGTACAAGACAGTTACTTATTTTCACGTGCCGGTAATAATATGGAAGTAATTTTTAGCCTATTTTCAATTTTGAAAAAATAGGCTTATGAGATCACCTTTTGTCCGTGTGTGTGTGCGCGTGTGTGTGTGTGTGTGATTCGTGTGTGTGTGTCCCCCTAATAAAATCTAAACGGCAGGAGCGATTACAATGAAACTCGGAAAGTTCATAGCACTATTCCCGGCGACCTCGACCGTGCCCATCAAATTTTGTTACGACTCACCAATCCAACATGGCGGCTGTGCGAAATATTTCACCAGCATTCAATATCTCCGAAACTATTACCGATATTTCTCTGACATTTTCTATGGTGATAGAGAGAACTACTATAAGTTCACTTATGTGACTTTTGAAAACCTGGTAACTACAAAACCAACATGGAGGCCAACCGAATTTGCGACTTTTAAATAGACGTTTATCGCGATTTGACCAACCAAACGCAATGAAACTTGGTACAGTATATGTTTATATACATTGTAATGCACCGACATCTAACTTCGTTCAATTGTTTACATAATCACAAGATGGCGGATGTGCGAAATATTTCACCGGCATTCTATATCTCTGAAACTATTAGCGGTATCTCCCTTAAATTTTGTACGGAGATAAAGGGCACTACTGGAAGTCCATCTATAAGACTTTCAAAAACCGGTTAACTACAAAACAAACATGGCGGCCAAGCGAATTTTGAAAATTTTAAATAGACCTTTCTCGCGATTTAATGTTTCAAGCGCACTGAAACCTGGTACAGGAAATATTTATACACATTGTAATCCACTGGTATCTAATTTAGTTCAATTGTTTACATAACCTCAAGATGGCGGCAGTGCGAATTTTAAAATTAAGTTTTTATTTCTTGTGATGTAGTCATGCGATCGAAGTGAAAGTTTGAATAATGAACCTACGCAATAATTTTCCTTTAATGGTACATGACTCTATGGCCTATACATTTAACAATCCAACATGGCTACCATCCGAAATATTTAGACGATACTGAATATCTTCGAATCTATTTTAGCAATCAAACTGCATTTTTTAATGTTCATATGGGCTATGAACTTAAGTTCACCTATAGGACTTTAAATAACCTGGTGATCACAAATCCAACATGGCGGTGACGCGAATTATAAATATTCACATGGACGTTTCTCGCAATTTAACCATCCGCGTGCAGTGAAATTTGGTACAGTAAATCCTTATACGAATGTTAATCCACTGGCATCTAATTTATTTCAATTGTTTCCATACCCTCAAGAAGGCAGCTGTGAAAAGTTTTAAAATCTCCTTGTTTTTTCTTGTGTCCTAATTATGCGATTGAAGTTTGAATACTACACTTTCACAATAATCTGCATGTAACAGTACATAACTCTAGGACCTACATATAAAAAATCCAACATGGCGACCATCCGAAATATTTAGTCGGTTCTCAATATCTACGAATCTATTACAGCAATCAAACAGAAATTGTGTATGTTGATAGTGGCAATTAACATAAGTAGGATATATGAAAATAGGCTGTATAGTTCTTCACGGAACTACTTGTTTATGCACCATTAATATTTTGCTCTTTTTCGATAATGTTCCTGCGTGGAATTGAGTTTTAAATTAGTTATGAATACGCCTACTTGACAGTAAAGGGAATCCCTATAAAAGGCTAGCCCAGTTCCCATATTTAAAAAAATCGATATACATGAATATTATATTGATCACTACATTACCGCAATGTGGGCTAATATCTGAATCGCCATTGTGCAGAAACATAATACCGGCTTTGCCGACTAGTAACAATGCTTCATTATTAAAGCATATCATATTTCAATACTGATACGAAGATTTTGAATGTGTGGTTTGCGTTTCAATCAGTTGACACCAGAGTTCGCTAGAGCGTTTACCGTTCAGTATGAAATTGTTTATCCAAAGTTACTCGGGGAGTAACCATCACTTTTATCTAGAGATTGGAAAAGAGACTCTTAATAAATCATAATTGTTTTCAGCAAATATGATATAATTAATATTTTTACACCAAAGAACGACAACTTGAAGATGATTTACTGTAGGAATATTCTTAATAGCGCCTTCAAACCTTGAAGTAATCCATATGTGGTATACATTCCGCATGGCCGGCAGTGCGTCATAGTACCAATCTCCCACACTGTGCGCTCATTGTTTCCTCTTACCACTGCTAGTTGGATCGCATCCCTCCTGGCTGCTTCTTACACACTTCCGTATGATCCACTTCCCACAAACATATCCAGCAACCGAATGGAAAGATGTTACACATCTAAAAGTTTTGCATATTGCAAGCTTATGTATTTGTGGACCAAATTTATAATGCACGTGCTTTATCCGATAACTGTTTTCTTTATTTATATAGCGTATGGCTCATGCAGGAAAACTATCGCTATCATGAAATAGAGGTAGACTTAAGGCAGGTGGGGATCGACAGCCAAATGATTGGAGACAGAAACAAAATTAAGAATACAACATTTAAAGTAAAAGAAGAAGACGGGATCATTGTGGACAGAACAACGGAAACAGGAGCACAGTCAAAGGATGAAGAGGAAGAAGCGAGAAAAGTGAAAATTGTGTCATCATGTGATATTTAGGTTCAAACACTGTCCATAAGGGTAAAAATGATATAATAACACGTACATACTAGCACAGATGTCGCCTCCATAGCGTAGCGGTCAGCATGGTTAGCTGCTGACCCGGAGGTCCTGGGTTCGATTTCCGGCTCTACCACGAAATTTGAAACGTGGTATGAGGACTGGACCGGGGTCTACTCAGCCTCGGGTGGTCCAAATGAGTAGAGGGGGTTCGATTCCCACCTCAGCCATCCTCGAAGTGGTTTTCCCTGGTTTCCCACTTCATCTTCGGGCAAATGCCGGGATGGTTCCAACTGTAAGGCCACGGCCGCCTCCTTCCCTCTTCCTTGCGTATCCATCCCAATCTTCCCCTCCCTCCAATCCCTCATGAGGCCCTGTTCGCTTTGCAGGTGAGGCCGCCTGGGCGAAGTGCTGATCACACCTCCCCAGTTGTATCCACCCCGACCAGTTGTTCCAAGCTCCAGGACACTGCCCGTAGCGGCGGTAGTGATGAGTTCCCTCGCTAAGTCCGTGGGAGACACCAACCTAGAGGGTAAATCGACTAAATAATAAATAACATACTAGCACAGATATCAAACACATAACGACTTTATGTCCTGTCTATTTCTCCAGTCCAGACCCAATGGTGTAGCATTGAAAGAGTCGTTAGAGTCACCTAAGTACGCTCTTAGTTTGCAATCCTAGACAATGTGCCTGATGGTCTGGTTCGATGTACCGCGATCACAGCAGGGGTTTGGCGAATTATGTTTTAATTAAATATATATTTTACACCATAATATGCACAATATAACGCTTAATTTTAAAACATCTGAGTCATTACAAAACAATAAACATATAACATTTCAAGCAAAAAACCTAGCTTTGATCGGGTTTGAACCATAGGCATTTGAGCGATAGGCTAACGCTCTACCACTGAGCTAATTGTGTCAACGAATATCGTTCTATATAAAATGACTTACATAGAACTTGTTAGCAAATAATGATTTATACTAAACGATTTCATCACTGGAGTATATTATTTATATATAAAGCATTTCATACAAAGTTTATTTATTTTGTATCAGTACGCTATATTGCATGCAATACTCAAATTAGTGAAATATAAGTCAGGCACAAGATATCCGCTGCCATCTTGTCTTATTACTGAATCGGCTCAGCTTTTTAAAATCACGTCTGCACTATAGTATTACAAAATAAACTTTTAATTTCGAAGGTGCCTCTTCCTTTAGAACAGTTAAAACGATTCTCGGCTCGATAATCGGAACTGGTGGGTCCCATGATATGGATTATAAAGTTTGCATAATTCGGACTACCTTGTAGTTTGGTCACAAGACGCATCCTATACGAAGGTATGTTGTTACCAAATTTGATAGAGATCGGATGATTTGGTTAGTCGTTATTTGATTTTACGTTTTGAACGTTTGAGTGGCAGCCATTCAGTTTTAGTAAAGATGGCGGCCATATAAAACATGACACTGAGGTGTCCTTTACTAGTGCTACCTTTGTACCAAATTTCGTTCAATTCGCATTCACCGTGTTCGAATTGATAGGGGGGGACAGACATTCAGAGTACACACACTCACACACACACAGACACACACACACACAGACTCACACACACACATACACACACGCACAGACTCACACACACACACATACACACACACACACACACACACACAGACAGACACACTTTTTTCGCCCTGTGTTGATCTCATAAGTCTACTTTCATTTTTTGCAAAAATCGAAAGTAGGCTAAAAATGAAAGTTTGTCTGTTTTTTCTGAATTTCTACGGAAATTTGAGTTATTTACGCGTTTCATACTGTTTTATGACGGATGCGCGCGAAAATATGTTTTGTCTGTCTGTCTGTTTGTTCGTCTGTGGACAACTTTGTTCCCTTATAAATCGAGAACGGCTGGGTGTATCAATGTAAAATTTGGTACAGATATCCATCAGAGGCACGACATTAATCATTGATGTAACTCTTCTCTGTACCTATCATAAAAGGGGGCATACCCCCCTTAATATACATGCTGAAATAGGAGTAGAAGGACGAGACAAAGCTCATTTTCAGCCCCTCAATGTGAGAGACAAAACTCGGGGGCCCTAAAAAGACATTTTAAGGTCCTACGTCCAACCGTTTTTGTGATATTCCCAGAAAACTAATTTAATTTAATAAACTAATGAACGAATGCAAGCCGATAACCATGGCAACAGATTCTCAGAGGTCCATCTATTGCTGTAAGACGCAATGCAATTCCATTAATTACATTAGTGCGAAAGTTTGCAAACGGCTAGATGGTTATTCTGGAACCAAACTAAGCTGTAAATTTCATCAATACGTAAAATGCGCTTAAGGGGGTCAAGGGGTAGTCTAGAATTTTTTTCACGCGATTTACACCTGCGGGTGTGGTATGGCAGGTCTATTATATTCCTATCCCTATATTATATTATTATTAGTAGTAGTATTATATTATGGCGTCCAACGACGAGACAAAGCCCCTCGGTGCCAGAAATAAAACTCGAGGGTCCTCGAAAACCAAATTATAAGGCTCTAAAACCAACAGTTTCTGAAACATTCCCAGAAAACTAATTAAATTTAATTTAACAAACTAATGAAGGAATGCAAATCGGTAACCATGACAACATTATCTCAAGGGGTGGCATCCAACTTTCCATCTATTTCAGTAAGAAGCAATTTATTACATTTATTACATTTCTGTGAAACTTTGCAAATATAAGGTTATCACGGAACCAACGTAGACTGTATGATTCATCAATGCAATTAAGGGGGTCAAGGGGTAACCTAGGATTTTTTCATGCAATTTTCACGTGCGACATATAGTACAGAAGGTCTATTATATCTCCAAACAACAACATTATTTTCAAAAATTCCTGAATTGAATCAGCATTTTTGCGGCTTTTAGGAATTTGGGCCATTTGAGACTAAAGAACCTGAATTTTCATGCACCACAAACTTTTATAATTTATGATAGAGGTCTTCCTGTGTATGGGGACCCAACACAACGCAGAGGGTCAGTTTTTATGTGACGTGTATTGCGTTTCATCTACAAGGCTTTCAATTCTATTTCATGTCAGGAAGTACACGTTAGGTGAATTTAGTTTGAGAGCACATTTCAACTAATCTTTTTTTTTTTTTGTCGACATACGGGTTCATCGTAAGGATGATTTTCTTTGATACTGTGTGGTAGATATACCCATATTTGGATTTCTGGGTGATATGTTGTAGACAATAGAATTGTCTGTCTGTCTGTCTTTCTGTGTATCCTTATGTACGCCTATAACTCATGTTCGGATGTTTGGTGCATCGTAAAATTAGGTATGGTAAACATGAGAGTCAATACACCAATCATTTATAAAACTCTTCACCGTACTTTTCATACAGTAGAAGGGTGGATATAGGGAAAAACTTCTCAAAATACATGCTAAAATAGGCGAAATATAAAAATAATCCTAGAAGGACGACCAAAGCATATGTTGCACTTCTCAATGTGAGACAAAAAATTCGCCAGTCTATAAAGGGTCTCCGAAAACCACATTATAAGGCCCTTAAATTAACAGTGTGTGTGATATTCCCAGAAAACTAACTTCGTTCTGATAAACTTATGAAGGAATGACAAACCGCTAACCATTGCAACAGTAGCTCAATTGATAATGTCTGGTGCGTCTCTAAAAGCAACAGTACTTAAAAGGGACGTAACACCAATAACATTATTATTATTATTATTATAATGTCTGGTGTTAACACTGAACACCGTTCGAAGAACGGGTACTTCTGCTAGTACAGCAATAAAAATGCAATATCATGCAATTTGCAAAACTTTGTTTGACCAGTATATAATATAACTAGGATATCATATCTGTTACAAAATCGTTTAAGTATAATTTTCCAATAAGAATAATGCCTTGCGACAGGAAATTCTGTAATTAATTAGTATACAGTATACTGTACATTATTTCTTGAAAAGTATCCTCTATAAATTGTAGTACTCTTAAAGTTGCAAAAATGCGGCTTCGGTGGCGTAGTTGGTTGCATTCTGAGCTTCTATGCCCAAGATCGCGGGTTCAAACCCGTATGAAGCCGTCGGAAGCGTTAAAAATCCCTCAGTATGCCTTCCTTCGGAGGGGAAGTAAAGCCGGCGGTCCCATGTCATAGATTTATGGCATGTTAAAGAACCTTCCACTAATTACACATGTGTGAAGCTAAATTGTATAGGTTAAGAATGTAAACAACGCTCTTAGGTTTATACGTTCGTTGCCAAGATCTGACTGCGGTGGCGTCTTGTAGCTAAGTTCTGAACTAGGCCTAGTAGTAGTTGACGGTGGCGTTTGGCGGCAAAAGTACGAACTATTTGAAAAATTCAAAAGTCTGCTGTCCTTACATGAATTAAATAACAGATAACACACATTAATACAGTCATCACAATTAACACCGGTTATCAGACAGATTCTACACACACCCAAAGTACACGGGGCTACATGACCGCGATGTCGCAGCCTCTAAACTTTAGAACCAACCAACCAACCTTAGATTCAGTGTTGAACGATGTCAAAGTGAATGGTGTAGAAGCAGAGGAGGCCGCAGTCCTAACTGCTAATAGGGGATCATGGAGGCGACTTGTTCGCAAACAGAGGCTTGCAGACTACAGTAGACTGGACATGCAAAGGCAAAACAGACTCAAATGAAAATGCATGACAATACTAATAATAATAAACTGGTTCTTGTTGACAAACGCATGTGGCAATCCCAAATAATGGCAACATGCTAACAAAACATGTTAAAATGCTGTCAAAATACACAGAGCTTTCAGAACTCATAAGGAAGCAATGGCAGATGGCACAAGTCACGACAGTTCCTATGATCGCCTCCAGCAATGGCGTGATTCCGAACAACATAAAGGAATCTCTCACAGAGTTGAAATTACACCCTTTTATCATTTCAAATGATCCTGTCGACTTCGTCGTTATGCTTGGGTCCAACGTTATGCGTTACGGAGACGGAGACGGAAGTGACGTCATGCAGCCGCACGGGAAGTGATGTCACGCAGCCGCGCGGGAACTGAGTGCGTGACGTCATGCAGCCACGCGGGAAGCAGAAGCTAATGGTCATTGGAGTCTGTTGAAAGAGTCCTGCGGCGTCGAGCGACCTGGGGCTTTGAGCGAAGCGAACACAAGAATACAGGCTGACTTCTAAAGAGATATACAAGATGCCATATAAGAATACAGGGTGCCTCCTAAAGAGGTGTGCAGGATGTCAGAGCAAAATACAGTACAAGATGCCAGATAACAATATAGGGTGACTCATAAAGAGATATGCGAGATGCCAGATAAGAATACAAGGTGACTCTTAAAGAGCTATACAAGATGGCAGAGAAAAATACAGGGTGACCTCTAAAGAGGTGCACAAGATGTCAGACAAGATTACAGGTTGACTCCTAAAGAGGTGTACAAGATTTCACACAAGAATACAGGGTGACTCCTAAAGAGATATACAAGATGCCAGATAGGAATACAAGGTGACTCTTAAACAGGTGTACAAGATGGCAGAGAAGAATACAGGGTGACTCCTAAAGAGGTGCACAAGATGTCTGACAAGAATACAGGGTGACTCCTAAAAAGGTGTACAAGATGTCACACAAGAATACAGGGTGACTTCTAAAGAGATATACAAGATGCCAGATAAGAATACAGGGTGCCTCCTAAAGAAGTGTGCAAGATGTCAGACCAAATTACAGGGTGACACTTACCGAGGTGCCCGCGCGGGAAGCCTAAGTTAATGGGTAATGGAGTCTGTGGAAAGAGTCCTGGAGCTTCGAGCGAAGCGAGAAGCCCTCCTGAGCCTTTCTAACTTGTGTAGCATTTGTAGCATGCGTCATTTGAAATGATAAAACGTCTAGTCTTTCAGACTGACTGTAATTTTTTTAAGCTTATGCAGAAGACACTCATACTTTCGATGTGTCGCATAGTGAGGTTGTTCTTGGCTAAACAAGCCTGTAGGAGCGAGGGAAAAGAGCGATGCTACTACGGAATGCTGTCACTGAGGGATTGGAGAATTTGCTCCTGGGATTGTAAATGTTTTACTTCCAGCAAATATCTTTTTGACTCTGAGAGTCGCACATTTTTTCCGTATTGACTGAAATATACCAAGAACAAAGTTCCAACTGGTTCCGCCTCGTCAATACTGAGAATGTGTAATCGCATGCACATAATAAACAAAATTAACTCTAGAATGCTAACCTTACCTTGACATACGTTAAGGCTAACCATTCGTAAATCTTACGACCTCTGATTTCATTACAAATTGATAAGGCTGAAAAGTAAAAGAACGTTATTCATCTGTTGCAAACGTACATTTTAATAAATATACTGCATATTGACATGATAAAAACTTGATTAGAACATCAAAAAATTATTTTACATAGTTATTTAGAATTCATTTATTTACTTTTGTATTCAGTGAGTAAGCAAGTGTGCACTTTTATATAAATATGCAAAATATGAAATATGAAATATGAAAACGTAAACATACAACACCATGCCTAAACTCGCGTTAAAGCTAATCACTCGTAAAATTTACGATCACGACTGAGTAACGGTGCACACATACCATCCGCGTCTGTTGCTTACAGCAGGGGTTCTCAACCTTTTTCAACCACCGTACCCCTTTAAAAAAATTAAACTTCCTGCGTACCCCCTTCTAACCTTTCTTGGGTAGTAATAATGGTTATTAAAAAAATTAAAAGTTTTTTAGTTAGTATGGTTTAACTTTTGTAATTTTATAAGGAAAGATATTTTAATAAAACAAAATGTAAGGAAAGTAGGATAACTTTACAAAAGGTTACTGAGAAAGTTGAGCTTGCTTCTTTTTATACAGTTGATCAATGTTCGGTTCTAGCTTTGTAAAATACAACCTTAAATCGTTCTCAACATTAAGCTTGTTTCTATACTTATTTTTAGATAAGTTAAACTCGAAAACCCCCTTTCACATAAGTATGTGGTAGAAAATCCAATAAGAACCTTTACAGCAATAATTGAAAGTTCTCTGTATTCCTTTCCAACACTGATCCAAAAATTTAACAATGCAACTTTCAAATATTTATTTTTTAATGTTGGATCACACGACAGTTCGATTAGTTGTTCCTTCTGGAAAGTAGTCAGATTGCTAGAAGTATCTGCAGCATCAAAACTAAAGGGGTCACGTATCCAGTCCAATCTTTTGTCTGTAGGTGGGAAGTGTTGCCTTATGTGGGTATTCAATGAGTTCAGGTGATGTCCCATTTGAGTTTAAGGTCAGCTATAAGAGCGGGTAGTGGGGAAGGGAGGCTACAGACAAAGCTGAACTGATTAGTCATCACTCCACTGCTCGAGTACCGTAAATAACTCACACAGTAGTCACGGCACGAAGCTCACTGCCATGTGGATCGGGTAGAAGGATGGCCTGCCGCGTACCCCTATGGGGTACGCGTACCGCAGGTTGAGAACCCCTGGCTTACAGGATACTGAGAAGTGGGGAGTGAGCGAGGAAGGTACTGAGACGCTTGGCGTTATCAAGCGGCCCGAATTTGAAAAATAACCGAAAACGTTTCCTTGACCGTAAAATTAACGAATGTTTAGCATTCCAGGGTTAATGTTATAATAATATTTATGTTCGACCCTGACTATTATATGTCAGAAAACTGTATCATAATGATGGTCATTATAACACTATTTTTCATTATGAAACAGTTTCTCCCACCAATCAGAGCTCAACAAACAGCTGTTCGACCAATCAGGTAGGGTAGAAACGCATCTGCGCTAAGTTCCAAGGCCTTCTAATTTAAATTTCACTGCCTGGCCTAGTGTCATAGTGGGGCAATCGAGGAGGCCATGGTCAAATACAAGGTATTCTGTGCGTCCCATGCGCTCTGTTCACTACATAAAACTGGCGAAATCTCGATAGATATTCATGAATATTTATGTTCGAACATAAAATAGTTATAATAATTATCGTCGAACATAAACAGTCGTATGCAACTCGCCTATAAAAGTAATTAAGACACTCGTATGGAAATTATAAAACTCGCATACGCTCGTTTTATATACATACCCGTGGCTTAATTATTGCCATTATAGGCTCGTTGCATAATGTACTATTACAATAGTTCACAAAGATAGGCTCTATGAGTTTATCAAACTGTCGTTTGGCTGCTAGATAAAGAAATTAAGAGAGAGAAAAGAATATACTTTGGAAAGTATTTTAATTTATTTATCTTGTATTATTGAAGGTGCGCTTATGGGTACAGAGGTAATTGAAGGGGGTGCATGAGCCTCCCTCAGAGCACTACATGTGTCGGGAGTGTGTAACCTAGTTCATCCACTCAGATAATTATCGTCAGTCCACGTGTACACAATTCAGCCACTGCGCCTGTGATAAAAGTCATTCGCGCTGCTGGCGAGAAACAAATTGGTCTAATAAAACATTATTGCAGCTTCGTGATTGGCTAATCTTCTGAAATGTGAGATGCTATTGGATTGGCTCTCTACTTGATTTATGACTTCAATTCGTGTCGGATTTCAAAGAAGGGATAAGTGCAGTGTAGGAGAAAGAGGATCTCACAATGAAGTTGAAAAGAAAGAGATGCCACTATAGAAGTTCGAGCGTAATGGATCATCTATTATTGAACTTTGTTCATGAATTGGTCGGAAATATATAATTTCTCTCTCTAGTTCGGTTCTTCTTTTTATGAATAATAATAACCCGCTTTAAATGCCGTTAAGAGTGCCATACACGCACGCGCACAATCGACGCGCAATACTGAATCTACGAACTCTATCAAACAGTTTTACTAATTTATTCCCTCTGTAGGATTTATGGGGCATTACATTGACGTGTATATACAATGCTATGGAATAGAGCACACTCTGTTCCGAATTTCGGATAGCCGGAGATTGGGGCGAGAGCACCCATGACCTGATACAGTTACAGATTCCCTAAGAGCCTAATACAAAGATCCTTCTCAGTAAGATTAATAAATCAGAACATGAATTTAAAAATAAATCACAGAACCTACAAATAAGTTACATGGTATTAAATGTTATAAACAATAATTGATAATTGATAATTGATAATTATTATCAAGAGAGGTGTAAAATCAATTTAATGAAGTGGGAATACAGTACTGAAGAACTTTGTAGATGTGTTGAAAGACAAGACCCTGAGCACCTTCTGAATTGCAGCATGTTACCAAGACCATGTGATATGCAGGACTTGATAGAAGTTAATGACTGTGCCATTCTAACAGTTGAACACTGGAGAAATGAAATTTAGTGCAATTTATACATGGGTTGGTTTTTTAGTTTTGACACCTTAGTTATAACTGGATTAATAACTCACTTAGTTGGTTCCTAGTTTCACAGGCCCTCGATGTAGTCCCACCGTTGCGTACAACGTGTTCCCAGCGATGCGGAAGTCGTTGGATCCCATTGGCACTGCCCAATCTATTGATGGTACGAAGAGAGCGCTCGGCAGCCTGCTTAATGTCTTCAATGGTACGGAAGCACTGCCATACTGTTCCCCGAGGGCAAACCGTTAATGCGGCGTACTATTGTTCGTTTCTGCAAGACCATCTCCGAGGAGCTCTGAGAAGGAAACGGCACCACCACATGGTTACACCGCCCATCGTTCTGCATGACAATGCTAGGACACACACAGCAGGCGTTGTGTCGGCATTATTGGATCGCTGGAGCTGGGAGGTCCTCTATCACCCCCCCCCCCCTATTCTCCCGACATCAGTCCTTGCGTCTATGATCTCATCCCGAAGATGAGGATTATATTATACTAGCAGAAGTACCCATTCTTCGAACGGTCTTCGGTATTAATAACCAGATGTTATCAATTCAGCTACTGTTGCAATGTTTAGGGGCTTGGAACCTGTTTGTTGGCAAAGAAAAATTATTAGTTAAAATGTGCTCTCAAACTAAATTTACCTAACGTGTTCTTCCTAGCGTGAAAATAAAATTGAAAACTTCGTAGAAGAATCGCAATACACGTCACATACGAACTGACCCTAACCGTTGTGTCAAGTGCCCAACTACAGGAAGACCCCTTTTATAAATTATAAAGGCTTGTGGTGCATGAAAATTCAGTGTTTTTAGCCTCCAATGGCCCAAATTCCTAAAATCAGCAAAAAACAGTCTACTATTTCTATTCAGGAATTTTTGAAAATAATGTTGATGTTTGGAGATATAAAAGACCTTCTGTACGACATATCGCACGTGTAAGTCGTGTGAAAAAATCTAGGGTACTCCATTTGCAACCTTTCACAGAAATGTAATAAATGGAGTGGCATTACTTATTCCAGAAATAGATGGAAAGTTGGATGCCACCTCTTGAGATACTGTTGTCATGGTTAGTGGCTTGCATTCCTTCTTTAGTTTATTAAATGAAATTAGTTTTCTGGGAATATCTAAGAAACTGTTGGGTTTATAGCCTTAAAATATAGTTTTCGGGGACCCTTTACGGCTCTTGAGGGGCCCCGAGTTTTGTTTCTGACTCCAAGGTTTTGAAAATGAGCTTTGTCTCTTCGTTGTACGCCATAATAATGATAATAATTAAAAGAATAATACTAATAATAATAATAATAATATAACAAAATAGGGATAGGGATATAATAGACCTTCCGGACCATACCCGCACGTGTAAATCACGTTAAAAATTTCTAGATTACCCCTTGACCTCTTAAGCGCATTATATGTATTGATGAATATTTCAGCTTAATTTGGATCCGTTATAACCTTATTGCCGTTTGCAAACCTTCACAGTAATGTAATAAATGGAATTATATTGCGTCTTACAGAAATAGATGGACCTCTGAGATTCTGTTGCCATTGTTACCGGCATGCATTCCTTCATTAATTTATTAAGTGAAATTAGTTTTTTGGGAATATCTCAAAAACTGTTGGTTTTAGGGCCTTAAAATGTGGTTTTCGGGGTCCTTTTAGGGCCCCCGAGATTCGTTTCTCACATTGAGGAGCTGAAAATGAGCTTTGTCTCACGCTTATTTCAGCGTGTATTTTAAGGGGGTAGACCCCCTGTTATGAGAGGTACGGAGAAGAGATACATCAATGATTAGTGTCGTGCCTCTGATGGATATCTGTATCAAATTTTACGTTAATCCACCCAGCCGTTCTCGAGTTATAAGGACACAAAAAATTGTCCACAGACAGACAGACAAAAATATATTTTTGCGTGCATCCGTCACAAAACAGTCTGAAACGGGCAAATATGTCAAATTTTCGTAGAAAAGCCGAAAAATCAGACAAACATTCATTTTTATATAATAGAGAAGGGATATAATAGACCTTCCGTACCACACCCGCACGTGTAAATCGCGTGAAAAAATTCTAGAGTACCCCTTGAGCCCTTACGCGCATTGTATGTATTAATGAATATTTCAGCTTAATTTGGATCCATTATAACCTTATAGCCGTTTTCAAACCTTCACAGTAATGTAATATATGGAATTGCATTGCGTCTTACAGAAATAGATGGACCTCTGAGATTCAGTTGCCATGGTTACCGCCATGCATTCTTTCATTAATTTATTAAGTGAAATTAGTTTTCTGGGAATATCTCAAAAACTGTTGGTTTTAGGGCCTTAAAATGTGGTTCGGTTTCTCACATTGAGGGGCTGAAAATGAGCTTTGTTTCACCTTTCTACGCCTATTTCAGCATGTATTTTAAGGGGGCAGGGCCCCTTTTATGAGAGGTACGGAGAAGAGTTACATCAATGATTAGTGTGGTGCCTCTGATGGATATCTGTATCAAATTTTACGTTGATCTACCCAGCCGTTCTCAAAATATAAGGACTCGTAGAAGTTGTCCACAGACACACAGACAGACAGACAAAAAATTTATTTTTGCGCGCATCCGTCATAAAACAGCCTGAAACGCGCAAATATCGCAAATTTCCGTGGAAATTCAGAAAAAACAGACAAATATTCATTTTTGGCCTACTTTCGATTTTTGCAAAAAATGAAAGTAGACTTATGAGATCAACACAGGGCAAAAAAAGTGTGTCTGTCTGTGTGTGTATGTGTGTGTGTGAGTCTGTGTGTGTGTGTATGTGTGTGTGTGTGTGTGTGTGTGTGTGTCTGTGTGTGTGTGAGTGTGTGTACTCAGAATGCCGGTCCCCCCTATCAATTCGAACACGGTGAATGCGAATTGAACGAAATTTGGTACAAAGGTAGCACTAGCAAAGGACACCTCAGTGTCATGTTTTATATCGCCGCCATCTTGACGGAAACGTAATGGCGGCCACAACACAAATGTTCAAAGCTTAAATCAAATTACGACTAACCTAATCATCCGATCTCTACCAAATTTTGCAACAACATACCTTTATGGGGGGAGCATCCTTTGACCAAACCAATAGGTCATCAGCGTAACAGTTTGCGGATGGCGGCCATCTTTGTGTGAAAATCGATTCCCCCTATTAATCCGAACATGGCGCATCCGAATGGAACAAAATTTGGTACAGAGGTAGTACTAGCAAAAGGCACCTCAGTGTCATGTTTTATATCGCCGCCATCTTGACGGAAACGTAATGGCGGCCACACAAATGTTCAAAGGATAAATCAAATTACGACTAATCTTACCATCCGATCTCTAACAAATTTTGCAACAACATACCCTTATGGGGGGAGCATCCTTTGACCAAACTAATAGGTCATCAGCGTAATAGTTTGCGGATGGCGGCCATCTTTGTGTGAAAATCGAATCCCCCTATTAATTCGAACACGGTGCAACCGAATGGAAAAAAAAATTGGTACAGAGGTAGTACTAACAAAAGGCACCTCAGTGTCATATTTTATATCGCCGCCATCTTGACGGAAACGTAATGGCGGCCACAAAAATGTTCAATGCTTAAATCAAATTACGATTAACCTAATCATCCGATCTCTACCAAATTTTGCAACAACATACCCTTATAGAGGAAGCATCCTTTGACCAAATGAATAGGTCATTAGCCTAATAGTTTGCGGATGGCGGCCATCTTTGTGTGAAAATCAATTCCCCCTATTAATTCAAACACGGTGAAACCGAATGGAACGAAATTTGGTACAGAGGTAGCACTAGCAAAGGGCATCTCAGTGTCATGTTTCATATCGCCGCCATATTGACAGAAACGTAATGGCAGCCACACAAATGTTCAAAGCTTAAATTAAATTACGACTAACATAACCATCCGATCTCTACAAAACTTTGCAACAACATACCTTTATGGAGGGAGCATCCTTTGACCAATCTAATAGGTTATTAGCCTAATAGTTTGCGGATGGCGGCCATCTTTATGTCAAAATTGATTCCCCCTATTAATTCGAACATGGTGGAACCGAATGGAACGAAATTTGGTACAGAGGTAGCACTAGCAAAGGGCACCTCAGTGTCATGTTTTATATCGCCGCCATCTTGACTGAAACGTAATGGCGGCCACACGAATGTTCAAAGCTTAAATCAAATTACGATTAACCTAATCATCCGATCTCTACCAAATTTTGCAACTTCATACCTTTATAGAGGGAGCATCCTTTGACCAATCTAATAGGTCATCAGCGTAATAATTTGCGGATGGCGGCCATCTTTGTGTGAAAATCGATACCCCTTATTAACTCGATCACGGTGCAACCGAATGGAACGAAATTTGGTGCAGAGGTAGTACTAACAAAAGACAGCTCAGTGTCATGTTTTATATCGCCGCCATCTTGACGGAAACGTAATGGCGGCCACCAAAATGTTCAAAGCTTAAATCAAATTACACTAACTTAATCATCCGATCTCTACGAAATTTTGCAACAGCATACCTTTATGGAGGGAGCAACCTTTGACCAAACTAATAGGTCATCAGCGTAATAGTTTGCGGATGGCGGCCATCTTTGTGTGAACATCGAATCCCCCTATTAATTCGAACACGGTGCAACCGAATGGAACGACATTTGGTGCAGAGGTAGTACTAACAAAAGGCACCTCAGTGTCATGTTTTATATTTCCACCATCTTGACGGAAACGTAATGGCGGCCACACAAATGTTCAAAGCTTAAATCAAATTACGATTAACCTAATCATCCGATCTCTACCAAATTTTGCAACAACATATCCTTATAGAGGAAGCATCTTTTGACCAAATGAATAGGTCATTAGCCTAATAGTTTGCGGATGGCGGCCATCTTTGTGTGAAAATAATTTTCCCCTATTAATTCAAACACGGTGAAACCGAATGGAACGAAACTTGGTACAGAGGTAGCACAAGAAAATGGCATCTCAGTGTCATGTTTTATATCGCCGCCATATTGACTGAAACGTAAGGGCCGCCACACAAATGTTCAAAGCGTAAGTTAAATTACGACTAACATAACCCTCCGATCTCTACCAAACATTGCAACAACATACCTTTATGGAGGGAGCATCCTTTGACCAATCTAATAGGTTATTAGCCTAATGGTTTGCGGATGGCGGCCATTTTTATGTCAAAATTGATTCCCCCTATTAATTCGAACACGGTGGAACCGAATGGAACGAAATTTGGTACAGAGGTAGCACTAGCAAAGGGCACCTCAGTGTCATGTTTTATATCGCCGCCATCTTGACTGAAACGTAATGGTGGCCTCACGAATGTTCAAAGCTTAAATCAAATTACGATTAACCTAATCATCCGATCTCTACCAAATTTTGCAACTACAGTACATACCTTTATGGAGGGAGCATCCTTTGACCAATCTAATAGGTCATTCGCCTAATAGTTTGCGGATGGCGGCCATATTGATGTCAAAATTGATTCTCCCTATTAATTCGAACACGGTGGAACCGAATGGAACGAAGTTTGGTACAGAGGTAGCACTAGCAAAGGGCACCCCAGTGTCATGTTATATATCGCCGCCATCTTGACTGAAACGTAATGGCGGCCACACGAATGTTCAAAGCTTAAATCAAATTACGATTAACCTAATCATCCGATCTCTACCAAATTTTGCAACTACATACCTTTATGGAGGGAGCATCCTTTGACCAATCTAGTAGGTCATTAGCCTAATAGTTTGCGGATGGCGGCCATCTTTATATCAAAATTGATTCCCCCTATTAATTCGAACACGGTGGAACCGAATGAACGAAATTTGGTACAGAGGTTGCACTAGCAAAGGGCACCTCAGTGTCATGTTTTATTTCACCGCTATCTTGACGGAAACGTAATCGCGGCCACCCAAATGTTAAAAACTAAAATGTAATTACGACCAACCTAATAATCTAGTCTCTACCAAATTTTGCAACACCATATCTTTATGTGGGAAACATATTCTGACCAAACTGCAAGAACATCAGCCCAATAGTTTGCAGATGGTGGCCAAGTATGTGTGCAAATCGATTCCCCCTATCAATTCAAACACGGTGGAACCGAATTGAACGAAATTTTTTACAGAGGTAGCACTAGCAAAGGGCACCTCATATTCATGTTTAATATCCCTATAGCACGTTGTATTTCAACAAGCTACTACAACCAACATTCAATCATACTCCTTGAAAAGGACAAAGAGCTATAACAATACCCATGCATTTAGGAGAAAGTAGGCTATATGTTCTTTACTGAACATTTTGTTATATATATAGATTACGCTGGTATAACATTCGTTACAACAATCTTCATTTCTGAGTCTGGCGATATCAAGGCCTCAAATATCCATTAGTATTACGAAAATCATAATAGCCATCAACCAACATTTGGGAGCTTCCCATTGCCACTAAGCACAAAGCTTACCCTGTCTAAGCACTTGAACAATGACAGAAACTGCCAAGTCTTCACTCTTCAGTAAAATCTACGTATATTGAACCGTTTCAAATAGATACGGATGATGAAAACGTTTCAGGAAACGTTTCAGAAGGATGGTAAAAATTTATCAGTGTTTTATGGTGGAGGCAGAACCCAGAAGACGGAGAGGCCTTTTAATAGAGGAGCGGAAGAACAATCTGATAGATGGGCTCAAGAGATACTGGCAAGATGTCCAAACCGGCAAACAGACAAGACGCAGACACTGAAATGAGAGTGGTTGTTAACACACAGTCCATAGAGGCTCAAGTCGACGGTTAAAGAATGGCTATGATGTACTATCTCAATCGTATTCTACGTAATTGATACAGAGAGCCTTTAAATAACTTTTCTAGTTCAGGATACCATCTCCTGTACTCTTATACAGTATTTTCTTCCATGCATCTTTGTTGTGTTTCTCATCTGTCACTTTCCTATCCCACATTCCCCAGATAACATTTACCTGGCTTCCTCCATTCTACATTTAGTAATGTTATTAAAGTTTTATATTAGCGGCTTCGATGGCGTAGTTGGTAGCATGCTGAGATCTCGGGTTCAAACCCGGCCGAAGTCGTCGGACTTTTTAAGTGCGTTAAAAATCCCTCAGTATGCCTTCCATCGTAGGGGAAGTAAAGTCGGCGGTCGCATGTCATAGATTTACGGCATGAAAAAGAATCTCCCACTAACTACACTTATGGAAGCTAAAATTCGTAGGTTAGTTTGATAACGCTATATTAGTTCCAACGTTCGCCGCCAGGAGCTGACTGCGATGACATTTAGTACCCACGTGCGCACCTAGGTGTCGTGGGCGGTAGCATTTGGTAGCAAAAGTAGGAACTACTTTGAAAAAATTAATCGTCTGCAGTCCTTCTACCTGAATCACAGATAACACACGCTAATACAGCCATAATAATTAATACAGATTCTACACACACCCAACGCACATGGGGCTACATAACCGCGTTGTCGCAGCCCCTTAACTGAGGCACCAACCACCCAATGTGTGATATTCATTTCCACTTCTATTCTGTTTATATCTCCCTTATCTACAGACTTTGATCTTAATAGTTTGGTTTCATTGTATTCCCTGAACAGGTGTGCTGCACCCATAACCTTCCCACACCACTTCTCTCAATGCTTTGTTCTTATGAATACCCATTAACCACCAAATTATCCTTCTCATTTTCATTTTCGTTAAACCCTCAGGCATTATACTAAAAAATTGCCTTATTTCACAGAACTTTGTTAAGGTTCTCCTGTTACCCCACTCTTCTCTGAGTATCTGAAACTCTATGCCAGGCTGTTCCAGCCGAGCAGCTCGCCCGTGAGCAGCGTGAGTAAACCTGCAACATGCAAATACAGCTCTGCTGTTGGGGGCTGCCGTCACTTCGCGGTGGATACATCAAGACTGGCAGGAAGTGCATAGACTTGTGTTATGACCTTCCCCCCAGTGACGTATTGGCTCTCACCCTCAGTCCCTCTCTAACCGTGCTCCGAGCATCACTGCTGAGTACTCGCGTGTACGCATACTCAGACTCATGGATTTGGAAAAGCCTGCTCTATGTCCTTTACCCTTCTACTTACGTTTTTTCACACCCTATCCTCCTGTCATTGTATAGTAACTCCCTATCAAATAAGTACCCCATTCTTAGTCTTAACAGTATATTTCTTACCCCGTCCACCCAGTACCCTTTTTTGCTGATGCTTCATTTGGTGCAGGTAGGCTAATTTGAGAATTTCACCCCCTCTACCTACTTTCAGACATCACTATGACACCAGTTACCCGAACAATGTCAAGGAAGATCCATCTGCGGGGTGTTTTCAGCCGTATGTCATCTGAAAGGCACTCAACAGACTGAGAACCGGAGTATCTCGATACAGAGCTAGTCTCAAGACATGGGGCTACACTGAAGACGGACTTTGTGAATGTTGGGAACTGCAGGACCAACAACATCTTCTGGTATGCTATAACCTACCTAAGACTTGCACCACCGACCATCTTTGGAGAGCAAATGACAGGGCCATCAAGACTGCCAAATTCTGGTCTTTGCATTCCATTTGATTTGATTTCATTTGTTATTATAGTCTGTAAGTTTGTTTGTAATGTTCCCATTATTTTGTAATCTCTCCTGGACACGTAAAATAAAATAAATACCAGACAACGTCTACACACGTTTAAGTACACGGGGATATTTTGTTTTGGAATTCTTGATCTGATTTTGTCTAATTTTGACCAACTTTGATTGTTGTTTTGGATTTTCACTAATTCGTTTCATTCTAAATGTTTTTTTTTTAAATTTTTAGGCTGTTTTGTTTCACTAATTTTTGCCAATTTTTATTTTATTTGTCGTCTTATCTTTTTTGACTTTTTGAGCTGTTTTTGAATAATTGCGAATAATTTTGATTGTTTTTTGTGTTTTTTCTTTAGCATTTTGACGAATTTTTTGTTTTTGTTTTTTTAACGTTTGATTGTTGTGAATTTCTATGACTTTGTTGTTTTCCTATTTTTAGCCTATTTTCAATTTTGAAAAAAATAGCCTTATGAGATCACCTTTTGTCCGTGTGTGTGTGCGTGTGTGTGTGAGGTGTGTGTGTGTGTCCCCCTAATAACTTTTAAACGGCTGGAGCGATTTCAATGAAACTCGGTAAGTTCATAGTACTATTCTGGGCGACCTCGACCGTGCCCTTCAAATTTTGTTACGTCCCACAAATCAAACATGGCGGCCGTGCGAAATATTTCACCAGCATTCAATATCTCCGAAACTATTACCAATATCATCCTGGAATTTATTACGGTGATAAAGGGAACTACTAGAAGTTCACCTATGTGACTTTTGAAAACCTGCTAACTACAAAACCAACATGGCGGCCACGCGAATTTGCGACCTTTAAATACACGTTTCTCGCGATTTAACCAACCAAACACAATGAAACTTGGTACAGTATATGTTTATACACATTGTAATGCACCGACCTCTAACTTGGTTCAATTGTTTATATAACCACAAGACGGCGGATGAGCGAAATATTTCACCGGCATTCTATATCTCTGAAACTATTAGCTGTATCATCCTGACATTTTATACGGAGATAAAGGGCACTACTGGAAGTTCATCTATAAAATTTTCAAAAATCAGTTAACTACAAAACGAACATGGCGGCCAAGCGAATTTGAAAATTTTAAATAGACCTTTCTCGCGATTTAATGTTCCAAACGCAATGAAATCTGGTACAGGAAATGTTTATCCACATTGTAATGCACTGGTATCTAATTTAGTTCAATTGTCTACATAACCTCAAGATGGCGGCTGTGCGAATTTTAAAATTAAGTTATTATTTCTTGCATCGTAACCAAGCGATCGAAGTGAAAGTTTGAATAATGAACCTACGCAATAATTTTCCTTCAATGGTACATGACTCTCTGGCCTATACATTTAACAATCAAAAATGGCGACCATCCGAAAGTAAAGTAAAAGGATTTACTGTACCAAGTTTCACTGCATTCGGATGGTTAAATTGCGAGAAACGTCCATGTGAATATTTATACTTCGCGTCACCGCCATGTTGGATGTGTGTTCACCAGGTTATTTAAAGTCCTATAGGTGAACTTAAGTTCATAGCCCTTATGAACATAAGACAATTCAGTTTGATTGCTATAATAGATTCGTAGATATTCAGTGCCGTCTAAATATTTCGGATTGTCGCCATGTTGGATTGTTAAATAAATAGGCCATATAGTCATGTACCATTAAAGGAAAATTATTGCGAAGGTTCATTATTCAAAATTTCACTTCGATCGCATGATTACGACGCAAGAAATAAAAACTTAATTTTAAAATTGGCACAGCCGCCATCTTGAGGTTATGTAAACAATTGAACTAAATTAGATACCAGTGCATTACAATGTATATAAACATTTCCTGTACCAGATTTCGTTGCGTTTGGAACATTAATTCGCGAGAAAGGTCTATTTAACATTTTCAAATTCGCTTGGCCGCCATGTTCGTTTTGTAGTTAACCGCTTTTTTAAAGTCTTATAGATGAACTTCCAGTAGTGCTCTTTATATTCGTACAAAATTTCAGGGTGATACCGCTAATAGTTTCAGAGATATAGAATGCCGGTGAAATATTTCGCCATCTGCCATCTTGTGGTTATGTAAACAATTGAACGAAGTTAGATGTCGGTGCATTACAATGTGTATAAACATATACTGTACCAAGTTTTATTGCGTTTGGTTGGTTAAATCACGAAAAACGTCTATTTAAAAGTTGCAAATTCGCGTGGCCGCCATGTTGGTTTTGTAGTTACCAGTTTTTCAAAAGTCGCATAGGTGAACTTCTAGTAGTTTCCTTTATGACCGTAAAAAATTCCAGGGTGATATCGGGAATAGTTTCGGTGATATTGAATCCTGGTTAAATATTTCGCATATACGCCATGTTGGATTGGTGAGACGTAACAAAATTTGAAGGGCACGGACCGGGTCATCCGGAATAGTGCTATGTACTTACCGAGTTTCATTGAAATCGCTTCAGCCGTTTAGATTTTATTAGGGGGACACAGACACACACCTCACACACACACACACACACACACACACACACACGCACACACACACGGACAAAAGGTGATCTCATAAGCCTATTTTTTCAAAATTGAAAATAGGTTAAAAATCACAAAATAATACATTTTACTGGATATAGAACCCACATCTACAGGTTATGAGGAGCACACACGGGAGCACCAGGCCAATATCCAATGATATGCCTCATACCAGAGATTAGTACGTAGAAACCCACCATCTTATATCATGATTAATATTGTGTATCATGTTATTCCGTTAATTTCAATCCCCTCACTATAACGACGTTACAAGTCAGAAGTTGTTTTATGCGCGAGAAGTTTCCTCCAACTCGCTTTGCGCAAAGCGCTGCTCTGCCCCTGCAACCTTGTTAACAACTTCCTGCAGCTAAACGTGGTACGAGACGTAGAGACATCTTATGCTAAACCCACGAGTCGCAAAATATGCCCAATCACTTTCAGTGCCGAGTTAAAATAATAATAACAATAATAATAATTATTATATATTTTTTTTTAGGGGAAGAATTGCATTTACGCAAATAGTGTCGGGCTCCTGAGTAGCAGACTACCGACTAAAACTACCCCCTATTACTTCTGAACACTAGCCTGGAACCGTTTATCACATTACTTCACGCTAGAGTCATTTTATATTTGCCCGTAGGGCTCTCCTCCTCAATGAATTATCTTCAGTGGCGATCCAGATCCGTCTTCTTTGTTCGGAGGATATCTTCAACAAAACTTGCTACAAGTTTCCAATGTTCTTCATTTTGTAGCATTACCGCAACAATATTGTCCGGAGATATCTCTACATCAATTTGATCTTGAAGAGACTGCCTATTTTAGACCCACCGTCCACAAGAGAAGAAGGTGTGATTAACGTTATCTACCTCATTAACACAGTAGATACAATCTGGTGAATCCACTTTCCCCATCTTCTTAAGTAAGAACAGAAGTACCCATGGCCAGTCAAGAACTGTGTGAGATAATAACCAACCTCTCCATGTTTCCTATCTGTCCAAACCTGCACTTGGGGTATCATTCTCCAAGTCCACTGGCTTCGGTGTCCTTGCTCCCATTTGATCTGACAATGATAAAAGATTTGTGCTCTTGCTGTTCGTCTTGCATTTTGTAAACCTACTTCCGATTTCCTCCAGTAAATGTACTTGCGTTCTTTCGCTAGAAAGAAAATTGGAATTATCCCAGCAATAACAAGAACTGCTTCTTCGGAGACCGTGCGATAAGCAGATGCCACGCGTAAAGCGTGCTAGTGACTTCCTATAAATTTCCTTATCCAGGCCATCCGCCCATATTTCCGCTCCATACAGCAGAACTGAATGGATGGCTGTCATCAGTAATCTCCTCTTACTAGATTTTGGCCCTCCAACATTGGCCATTAGCCGACTGAGAGACGTTACTCCTCTTGCCGCCTTATCTGCAGTCCGTCTAATTTGTTCTCCAAAATGCAGTTTATTGACGATCATGAGGCCCAGATATTTTGCTGCTGGCCGCGTCTCTACTTGTATGTCTCCTACCTGTATTGTCTGAATTATCTTCTTTGTTAGGATTACACTTTCTGTCTTACTAAGTGCTAGAGATAGACCATGTTCCTCCATCCAACTATTGATTGTACGCATTACCATACTGAGTCGCAACCGTGCCTGCTCTACACTTCTTCCTGCTCTAAGAGCAGCAACATCATCTGCATAACCTACTAGGATAGTTTCATCAGGGACTTCTTATCTCAGCAAGCTATCATATGTGATATTCCATAGATCTGGTCCTAAAATCAAACCCTGTGCAGCTCCGGCTGAGACCCGTACCCTGCGTTGTCCTTCTGTCGTGTTATAAAGCAACGAACGATCTTTCAAGTAGGAATTTAAAATACGTAAGAGATAATTTGGAACATGAAATGTATTCTCCAACGCATTCAGCATGTCACTCCGCTTGACAGAGTTGAATGCATTTCTTACGTCAAGAGTAACAAAGAGAATCACACGATGGGAGTGGTGATTGTAATTCTCCGCCCTCTGGACAGCTGCAACAATTTCTTGTATCGCATCCAGGGTCGATCTTCCTGTTCGAAATCCATATTGTCTTGGTGATAAGTCGCCCACTGCCATGATCGCTTGGCACAACCTGACTCTCAGAAGCTCCTCAAAGAGCTTGCCTGTTGTATCGAGCATACACAGAGGGCGGTATGATGATGGTAAATCCGGGTCGCCCTTTCCCTTATTAATGAGCGCCAGACGACAGACCTTCCAGCAGATGCTGAACACTCCTGCTTTTAGACACTCATTGAACATTCGTAATATTAATTGTGGATGTAACTCGATTATTAATTTGAGAATCTCATTTGAGATGCCGTCAGGACCAGGGTATTTTTTGCTTCGCAGACACTGAGTAGCCCTACTCAACTCATTCTCAGTGAAAAGAGGAATTTCAATATCTACATCGAAATTCTGCTCAGGGATTCTTGGATGTGTTGGGAAAAGAGTTTGGACAATAATGGCCATACTGTTTGCATCCATGACGCACGGTGTTCTTTGTGACCCAAGCTTCTTTCTGACAACTTTATAACCCAATCCCCATGGATCAGTGTCAATATCCTCACATAGCTTCCTCCAGCTCTCAGCTTTGCTTTGGTTTTTGGTTTTCCGAAGTAGCTTCATTGCATCTCTATGTTCGGCTGATAAGGCATTGGCATCTTCCAGATTTCTTGTCCGTTGTTCGGCACGTCGGAGTCTAAGGCAATTCCGCCTCAATTCTGCAATGTCATGTGTCCACCAATATGCAGGGCTCTTCCGATGGCGTGATCTTAAACTTAGCATTGAGGTATCACAAGCAAATGTAAGGCAATAATAATAATATTAATAGCAACAAAAGTTGGTCTTCAGATCTCTTTGGAGAAAACACACTTCATAACTACCATCAAGCCAGCACCAAGGGAACTAAAAGTAAACCAGGGGAAAATCAAACGGACAGATAAATTTAAATATCTTGGCGAGTTGGTAGAACCCAACGTATGTGAGAAAGAAACCTTCACTTCGCGCATGAACAAAATGGAAATGGCGTACCAACTCACCAAGGACGTTTACAACAAAAAGTCAATATCCCTGAACGCAAAACTTAGGCATTATTGCACTGTCATACGACCAG